>WNWK01011834.1:0-62583 GCA_009830355.1 Cherax destructor | reverse complement strand
CTCTGGTGCTGGGCGGGGCCCTTTCCTCTGGTGATGTGATATAGCTTAAATTGTTTTCTTAAGGCCTTCTAAAATTATTGCTGGGATATAATTTTTTTGTGTAGAAGACCGAGAATAACAATAAGTCTTTTTCTGCTCACTATCAATAAGCAGTCAGTATCTAGGTTTATGGGGGGAAACTCGTTCCTATGTCATTATTGTTGAAATTGTTTTGGAACGAAACAGTTAAAGTTTATGGAGAGATGAATGAGGTTAAGAAAATCTCCGAGGGGCGGGGAAATGTGTCTAGGTGAAGTTGCGTAAAAGGTCAATGGTTCGTGTGGTGGGATCTGCGGGGAAAAAAGGCAAGTAACATCAAGAGTATTTAGTTTTTGTTCAGCGGAGGTTTATAATGAGGTTCAGCGGGTCGCCTGAGTGGTTTTAGTTGAATAAATGATGATATTAACGATGATGATGATGATACCAATACCTCGGAACAGGCTTTGGAAAAGGGGCAGGATAATACCCCCTACTTTGCAAAGATGAATGCTGCAAAAAATGGCGTACGTAGCCCACTGCGTACGTAGCCCCGGCGTCGTAGCCCACGGCGTCGTGCCAACCGGTTTAATAGGATGAAAACTACATTGGTGTCAGTGGAAGCATCTGCTCAAAGTCCTACACCTTGACTTCTTGTGAACCACTAATGTCAGGTCAGCGAGAATCATCCTTAACTCCAGGTTCTCAGATTCATCAGTCAGACGTCACATAAGATGTTTACTCAAGAGACGTTTACTACTGGTTACCTGGAAAATGTTGCCGACAAGTAGGGAGAGAAACAGTACACAGTGTATCTGTGTTCTGACGATGTTTCTCTCAATGTTCGTCTTATCAGTTATGAACTTGATGAAGTACAACATTGAGTGAAACGTTGAGAGAATAAAGCTTTAATTTGTATATTGTTTTTATAACAAAGTCACTGTTTTCTTTATATTTCGAATGATTATTAAAAAATAGCTGTTACTCTATTATGGATTGTTATTATACTGACGTGGAAGCAATAAACCCGTATGGATCATATAGCGCCAGGGAAATAAGAGATAATCAGACATGATCCAAGAAAGAAGAGATTTTCTAGGTAGATTTACTGTTTATCGACTAATTTATCACAGCTGCGACCTCCGTGTCTACACCTGGGTTATAATGCCAAGGTTCAATAATTATCGCCATATTACGCTAATAACAACTACTAATATCCTGTGATGACGCTGTTGCGCACAAAGGCCTTATTCAACAATAATTTTTGCAACACTAATGCGTTAACTGCCAAGGAATGGAGCCCCCAAAAAAGAACTTTCTCTTGCTAAAGTGTTGAGGTTAAGTCTGCCACGCCCGCTCTTACTTAACCTACGACGCTGATAGAAAACGGTGGCAATTGTCTTGCAATTAGAGAAAACGAGCCAGAATTGCGTTCAATATAAAAGTGGGAGAGAGACTGCGTTAGTTCAGTCACTGCTGTGCTTCTGTCCTCACTAGTGCTCTGTGTTGCCTTGGACCAGAAATGCAGCGATACTTGGTTTGTGTAAAGTGTTTGCATTAATACATTGGAATTGTACTGAATTATAGAAGCATGACATAGAAGCAGTTTATACATCTTAAGTCGTTTTGTTTTCTTTAAATATTGACGTTTCAAGGTGACTTTCAAGCTGTATGTTCCAATACGTAACTGGTGTATTGAAAGTCACAGTTGATAAGATTGGAATATCTTAAAACATTTATGTAGCATTCATTTTGAGGATAGAAGCGGAAATATTCTGAAACTAAAATAATAACGAAAGAACTTAGTAGGGTAGTAAATAACACTGGTTGTAACAAGGAAGGGAAGACCCTGGTACGCTACCTGACATTGTAAGCCTGTAGTTGTTATATCAGTGTGTATACCAGTAGACATAGATCACATGCTACCTTGCATGGGTCTTCCTGAGTGATACTTGTTCATTTGCTAAATATTTAGACAGTGTTATTCGTAGAACCTGGTGGTTACTTATACATATTACGGAAATTTATTTTCTCAGAAGCGTGTTTTCATGACTCCACGTTTGAGTGGATCTTCCACATAATAACTTACTCTCTGTTAATACCTTTCTAATTTAATCAGTCTCTCATTTCTCTGCATTTGGTATCAGTATTATGATAACAAATGCATTCAGATAATATAACAAGTGTTTACGTGATCTCCGGAATGAGTGAACTGAATTTACCAAACTTGATTTGAACATTGTGTATGAACAGATTGTTGTGTTTGTTTCACATTATTTAGTTGGAATTAAAATAGCACACGTATACTGTTTACATAGATAAGCAGATTAACAACAAAAGCGAATATGAACACACTATTAGGAACATATTCTGCGTACCACTCATTGACTTGAGCAGATCTACACGACGAGGTTCGAATTTTCCACAGTAATCCTACCTCTTCAAGTTAACATTTTCTGTTGTGAAATATTTTATTAGCGGAATTATTCCTAGAATCATATTATATGCATTTATCACACTCCTTAGAATGTTGTAGATTTTGTTAAAATTTAAAAACCTCTTTCTTGAAATGCAAAATTGGCCTTTAATGCTTTTTATGAGTGGTTAGTTTCAGCTATTTAAATTATAATGACTTATTTGGCATAAGATGACAATACTCGCTTTCATTTTTTTGTATTAGGTAATTGGTGCTAGGTCGTATTTCATTTACTGTTATGTAAAAAATGGTTATAACTATGACCATAAATTTTAAAGGGGTGGACCGGTAAGCCAGCGGAAGGCCTCGGTCAGATGACCAAAAGCTCCATCTAAGACCCGCGTCAGGAAACACTTGTCCTGTTTCCTGACGAACTTTACCTAACCTAACCTCATTTACTGTTAAGTTAGTATCATGGTACGTTGTCTTTCTAATGATTTTAAATGAATTGAAACTGATCTATGATATATTTATTAGCAATTTGCCTAAAAAAATACGTTAGTTTAGGTGAGGTGAGGCTTCTCAGTTAGGTTAGGTGAGGCTTCTAAGTTAGATTTCGTCAAAAAATATTTTTTTTGTATAATTTTCAACGAAAAAATATCAATCTACATTCCTTTTTTAAAGTCATTGTTTAAAGGGAATTCCTCACAAGAGGTTTAATGCAAAAGCTAGAGGATCAGGCACACGTAACAGGAAAGGCACTGCAATGGATCAGAGAATACTGACAGGGAGGCAACAACGAGTCATGGTACGTGACGAGGTGTCAGAGTGGGCGCCTGTGACGAGCGGGGTTCCACAGTGATCAGTTCTAAGACCTGTGCTGTTTTTGGTATATGCGAATGACATAACGGAAGGGATACACTCATTAGTGTCCCTGTTTGCAGATGATGTGAAGTTAATGAGAAGAATTAAATCGGTCGAGAATCAGTCAGGACTACAAAGAGACCTAGACAGGCTATAAGCCTTGTTCAGCAACTGGCTCCTTGAATTTAACCCCGCTAAATGCAAAGTCATGAAGATCGGGGAAGGGCAAAGAAGACCGCAGACAGAGTATAGTCTAGGTGGCCAAAAACTGCAAACCTCACTCAAGGAAAAAGATCTTGAGGTGAGTATAATACCGAGCACATCTCCTGAGGCGCACATCAATCAGATAACTACTGCTGCAGCAAACGGGCGTCTGACAAACCTAAGAATAGCGCTCCGATACCTCAGTAAGGAATCGTTCAAGACTCTGTACACCATATACATCAGGCCCATACTGGAGTATGCAGCACCAGTTTGGAATCCACACCTAGTCAAGCATGTCAAGAAATTAGAGAAAATGCAAAGTTTTGCAACACGACTAGTCTCAGAGCTAAGGGGATTGTCCTACGAAGAAAGGTTAAGGGAAACCGACCTGACGACACTGGAGAACAGGAGGGTCGGGGAAGACATATAGAATTCTGCGAGGAATAGACAAGGTGGACAAAGACAGGATGTTCCAGAGATGGGACACAGGAACAAGGGGTCACAATTGGAAGTTGAAGACTCCTATGAGTCAAAGGGATGTTAGGAAGTATTTCTTCAGTCATAGAGTTGTCAAGAAGTGGAATAGCCTAGAAAGTGACGTAGTGGAGGCAGGAACCATACATAGTTTTAAGACGAGGTTTGATAAAGCTCATGGAGCAGGGAGAGAGAGGACCTAGTAGTAATCAGTGAAGAAGTGGGGCCAGGTGCTGTGAATCGACCCCTACAACCACAAATAGGCGAGTACGTACACACACACACACACATACATAGAAATTTTTGAAACAAGTGAGAGAGTAATTGTGGTAAGGGACCTAAATGCTAAAGTAGGAGAAACGTTTAGAGAGGGTGTGGTAGGTAAGTTTGGGGTGCCAGGTGTAAATGATAATGGGAGCCCTTTGATTGAATTTTGTATAGAAAGAGGTTTAGTTATAGGTAATACATATTTAAGAAAAAAGAGGATAAATAAGTATAAAATATATGATGTAGGGCGTAATGACAGTAGTTTGTTGGAATACGTATTGAGAAGACTTCAGGATGTACATGTTTATAGAGGGGCCACAGAAATATCAGATCACTTTTTAGTTGTAGCTACAGTGAGAGTAAAAGGTAGATGGGATACAAGGAAAATAAAAGCAGCAAGTAAGAGAAAGGTGAAGGTTTATAAACTAAAAGAGGAGGCAGTTAGGGTAAGATATAAACAACTAATGGAGTCATGACTCACGAAATCGTAATGACACGATTGTAAACCATACCACGGGCTAGTGAGAATATAGGCAATGGGGTCGAAGATGTATGGGGTAGGTTTAAGATTGTAGTGTTAGAGTGTTCAGCAGAAGTTTGTGGTTACAGGAAAGTGGGTGCGGGAAGGAAGCAGAGCGATTGGTGGAATGATGATGTAAAGAGAGTAGTAAGGGAGAAAAAGTTAGCATATGAGGAGTTTTTACAAATGGAGAGAAAAAGAGAGATTAAGAGAGTGGTGAAGCAATGTAAAAAGGGAACAAATGAGAGTGGGATGAGATGTTATCAACAAATTTTGTTGAAAATAAGAAAAAGTTTTGGAGTGAGATTAATAAGTTGAGGAAGCCTAGATAACAAACGGATTTGACAGTTAAAAATAGGAGAGGAGAGTTAATAAATGGAGAGTTAGAGGTATCGAGAAGATGGAGGGAATATTTTGAGGAGTTGTTAAATGTTGATGAAGACAGGGAAGCTGTGATTTCGTGTATAGGGCAAGGAGGAATAACATCTTGTAGGAGTGTGGAAGAGCCAGTTGTGAGTGTGGGGGAAGTTCGTGAGGCAGTGGGTAGAATGAAAGGGGGTAAGGCAGCTGGGATTGATGGGATAAAGATAGAAATGTTAAAAGCAGGTGGGGATATAGTTTTGGAGTGGTTGGTGCTATTATTTAATAAATGTATGGAAGAGGGTAAGGTACCTAGGGATTGACAGAGAGCGTGTATTGTTCCTTTGTATAAAGGCAAAGGGGACAAAAATGAGTGTAAAAATTATAGGGGAATAAGTCTGTTGAGTATACCAGGTAAAGTGTATGGTAGAGTTATTATTGAAAGAATTAAGAGTAAGACGGAGAATAGGATAGCAGATGAACAAGGAGGCTTTAGGGAAAGTAGGGGGGGGGTGTAGACCAAGTGTTTACAGTGAATCATATAGCTGAACAGTATTTAGATAAGGGTAAAGAGGTTTTTGTGGCATTTATGGATTTGAAAAAGGCGTAAGACAGGGTGGATAGGGGGGCAATGTGGCAGATGTTGCAGGTGTATGGAATAGGAGGTAGGTTGCTGAAAGCAGTGAAGAGTTTTTATGAGGATAGTGAGGCTCAGGTTAGAGTGTGTAGGAGGGAGGGGGACTATTTCTCAGTAAAAGTAGGCCTTAGACAGGGATTTGTGATGTCACCATGGTTGTTCTATATATTTATAGATGGGGTGGTAAGAGAAGTGAATGCGCAGGTCTTGGAAAGAGGTGTGGGGTTAAAAGATAAAGAATCTAACACAAAGTGGGAGTTGTCACAGTTGCTCTTTGCTGATGACACTGTGCTTCTGGGAGATTCTGAAGAGAAGTTGCAGAGGTTGATGGATGAGTTTGGTAGGGTATGTAAAAGAAGGAAATTATAACTGAATATAGGAAAGAGTTAGGTGATGAGGATTCCAAAAAGATTAGGTGACGAAAGATTTGATATCAGATTGGAGGGAGAGTATGGAGGAGGTGAATGTATTCAGATATTTGGGAGTGGACATGTCAGCAGATGGGTCTATGAAGGATGAGGTGAATCATAGAATTGATGAGGGGAAAAGGATGAGTGGTGCACTTAGGAGTCTGTGGAGACAAAGAACTTTGTCCGTGGAAGCAAAGAGCGGAATGTATGAGAGTATAGTTATACCAACACTCGTATATGGGTGTGAAGCACAGGGTGAAGACACATCCTCAATCCCTCAAAGTGTGAAATCATCACATCAAACCAGGAAATAATTAATGCGGTGCGAACAATCCTCCTAGAAGTCACTACTACCACTCCATCCAACAGTACCCTCCTGGGAGCACCGCTGGGTCACCACGCCATCGACACGGTCCTCAAGGACAAAGTGAATGACCTGAAGAGAATGGAGGAGAGAATAAGTGATATTGATGCCCATGATGCCCTGTATCTCCTCACAAGGTGTCTTACTATGCCAAGACTCACTTCTTGAGGTGCACACCCTCTTTTGACAACCCAACACTTAACGAATATGACGCACACGTGAGATCAACCTTTAAGAAGGCACTGAATCTGTCACTTGTTGATCGGCAATGGGAGCAGGCAACCCTCCCAGTGCGACTGGGAGGTATAGGGGTGCGCAAAGCAACGCAGGTAGCTTTACCTGTATTTCTGTCATCGTGTTTGGCCTCCTGTGGATTAGTCAAGAAGATTGTCCCCGAACGCTTGAGAGGTATGGTGGGAGCTCAAGACCCCAGGTTTATTGAAGCAGCCGTGCGGTGGGACATCCTGGCAGACTCCTCCAGTAGACCAGATCCTCCCAAAGAGCACAAACAGTCCCACTGGGACAAACCGATCATGGAAAAAATTGCCAACACAATGCTCACCAACGCTCCAGGAAAGGACAAAGCTCGTCTCCTAGCGGTGAAGGCACCACACTCGGGAGATTTCCTTCTAGCTGTTCCCAATTCCTCTCTGGGAACTCGACTCGACCCACAGGCCATTCGGATTGGTGTTGCTCTTCGCCTAGCCGCCCCCATACTAACCGAACATAGGTGTATTTACGGCAGAGCGACGGCCGATCAATTCGGACTTCATGGTCTCGTGTGTCACACATCAGAAGGGAAGTATGCTAGACATGAGGAAGTCAATGACATGATAAAGAGAAGCCTCGCCACAGCCCGTTGCCCAGCTCAACGGGAATCCCAAGTGCAGAGGTCTGATGGAAGTCAAAAGCGTCCTGATGGAGCCACTATGCTACCCTGGAAGGATGGTAAGCAGATTGCTTGGGACTACACCTGTGCTGCCACAATGGCAGACACCTACTTGCCATACTCCGTAGCCGAAGGGGGTGGAGCTGCCAGCCAATAGGGTCGGAGACCCTTGGAGCGTGGGGCAAGTGTGCTCTAAAGTTTCTCAAAGAGCTGGGTGAGAAACTCATCATAGAAACCAGGGACCACAGGGCGACCAGCTTCCTCTTTCAGAGACTCAGTGTGGCGATCCAGAAGGGAAATGTCTGCAGCGTTCTGGGCACGCGGCCCACTGCCGGGGAGTTGGACGAAGTATTTAACATGTAGCTCTGAGTTGTTATCTATGTTGTTTTACTCCCTATTGTATTCTTGTCAATGTATTTTGTCAATGTATTTTGTCTTAAAATAAAGTTTATATATAAAATATGGGGTGGTAGGGGAAGTGGAATATTCAAATGGCTTCAGAAAGAAATCTAAATATTCTTCCTTGAAGCCTTTTTATCTACTTCTCCGAGGCAATGGGTCCCACAATTTACACCAGAGGTGGACCCCATCCTATATATATATATATATATATATATATATATATATATATATATATATATATATATATATATATATATATATATATATATATATATATATATATATGTCGTGCCTAATAGGTAAAACTGGTCAATTAGCAAGAACTCAGTTTAAATTAAGTCCTTTCTAAAATTTTCTCTTATACGTTTAAAGATTTTTTTTTTCATTTATGTTAATGTAAAAATTTATAATTTTGTTCCAAAAGAAACTTAGAAAACTTACGTAACCTTATTATAACAAGCGCAATTTAATTTAGCCTAACCCAACTAAATATATTTTAGATACGTTTACAATAATTTAATAATAAACAAACACAATGAAATATATTTTTTTTCGTTACGTTTAGAATGATTTTTGCTAAATTATTGCATACACAAATTTTCGCTTGTCTTATATGGCAAGAAGAGCATTGCTATTTAAGCCAAAATCGGAAGTTTTACCTAATCGGCAAGACATATATATTATTTATTATTAACACATCGCCCATTTCCCATTTTCGGGCAGAGAGGCCCGAAAAAGAAAAACATTCATCATCATTCACTCCATCACTCTCTTGCCAGAGGCGTGCCTACACCACAGTTATAAAACTGCAACATTAACACCCCTCCTTCAGAGTGCAGACACTGTACTTCCCATCTCCAGGACTCAAGTCCGGCCTGCCGGTTTCCCTGAATCCCTTCATAAACGTTATTGTGCTCACACTCCAACAACATATCAAGTATTAAAAACCATTTGTCTCCATTTACTCTTATAAAATACGCTCACGCATGCTTGCTGGAAGTCCAAGCCCCTCGCACACAAAACATCCTTTACCCCCTCCCTCCAACCTTTCCTAGGCCGACCCCTACCCCGCCTTCCCTCCACTACAGATTTATATGCTCTCAAAGTCATTCTATTTCGTTCCACCCTTTCCACATGCCCAAACCATCTCAATAACCCCCTCCTCAGCCCTCTGTATGATAGTTTTGGTAATCCCACACCTCCTCCTAATCTCCAAACTACGGATTCTCTGCATTATATTCACACCAGACATGACATCTCCACTGCCTCCAGCCTTCTTCTCGTTGCAACATTCACAACCCATGGCTCACACCCATACAAGAGTGATGGTATAACTATACTCTCATACATTCCCCTCTTTGCGCTCATGGATAAAGTTCTCTCTCCACAGACTTCTCAGTCCACTACTCACCTTTTTCCTCTCGTTAATTCTATGATTCACTTCATCCTTCATAGACCCATCTGCTGACATATCCACTCTCAAATATCTGAACACATTCACCTCCTCCATACTCTCTCCCTCCAGTCTGATATCCAATCTTCCGTTACCTAATTTTTTTGTTATCCTCATCACCTAACTCTTTCCTATATTCATTATTAATTTCCTTCTTTTACATACCCTACCAAACTCATCAACCAACCTCTGCAACATCTCTTCAGAATCTCCCAAAAGCACAGTGTCATCAGCAAAGAGCAACTGTGACAACTCCCACTTTGTGTTAGATTCTTTATCTTTTAACCCCACACCTCTTGCCAGCACCCAAGCATTCACTTATCTTACAACTCCATCTATAAATATATTGAACAACCACGGTGACATCACACATCCTTTTCTAAGGCCTACTTTCACTGAGAAATAATCTCCCTCTCTCCTACATACTCTAACCTGAGCCTCACTATCCCCGTAAAAACTTTTCACCGCTTTCAATAACCTATTTCCTATTACATACATTTGCAACGTCTGCCACATTGCTCCATATCCACGCTATCATATGCCTTTTCCAAATCCATAAATGCCACAAATACCTCTTTACCCTTATCTAAATACTGTTCACCTATATGTTTCACTGCAAACACTTGGTCTACACACCTCCTACCCTTCCTAAAGCCTCCTTGTTCATCTGTTATCTTGATCTCTGTCTTACTCTTAATTCTTTCAATAATAACTACCATACACTTTACCAGGTATACTCAACAGACTTATTCCCCTATAATTTTTACACTCTCTTCTGTCCCCTTTGCCTTTATACAAAGGAACTATTCATGCTCTCTGCCAATCCCTAGGTACCTTACCCTCTTCCATACATTTAAATATAAACACTAACCACTCCAAAACTATATCCCCACCTGCCTTTAGCCTTTCTATCTTTATCCAATCAATCCCAGCTGCTTTACCCCCTTTCATTCTACCCACTGCCCCAAGCACCTTCCCCACACTCATAACTGGTTCTTCCTCACTCCTACAAGATGTTATTCCTCCTTGCCCTATACACGAAATCACAGCTTTAGTATCTTAATCAACATTTAACAATTCCTCAAAATATTCCCTCCATCTTCCCGATACCTCTAACTCTCCATTTAATAACTCTCCTCTCCTATTTTTAACTGACAAATCCATTCTTTTCCTAGGCTTTTTCAACTTATTAATCTCACTCCAAAACTTTTTCTTATTTTCAGCAAAATTTGTTGATAACATCCCACCCACTCATTTGCTCTCTTTTTACATTGCTTCACCACTCTCTTAACCTCTCTTTTTCCCTCCATATACTCCTCCCTCCTTGCATCACTTCTACTTTGTAAAAAACCTCTCATATGCTAACTTTTCTCTCTTACTATTCTCTTTACATCATCAGTCCACCAATCGCTCTTCTTCCCTCTCGCACCCACTTTCCTATAACCACAAATTTCTGCTGAACACTCTAACACTATATTTATAAACTTACCCCATACATCTTCTACCCCACTGCCTATATTCACACTAGCCCATCTGTCCTCTAACAGCTATTTATATCTTACCCTAACTGCCTCCTCCTTTAGTTTTAGTTTATAAATCTTCACTTCTCTCTTACTTGCTGTTTCCATTCTTCTTGAATCCCATCTATCTTTTACTCTCACTGTAGCTACAACTAAAAAGTGATCTGATATATCTGTGGCCCCTGAAGTCTACCCAACAGTCTTTTATCTACCAATATGTAGTCCAACAAACTACTGTCATTTCGCCCTACATATCTTGTATACTTATTTATCCTCTTTTTCTTAAAATATGTGTTACCTATAACCAAACCCATTCCTATACAAAGTTCAATCAAATGCTCCCCATTATCATTTACACCTGGCACCCCAAACTTACCTACCACACCCTCTCTAAATGCTTCTCCTACTGCAATAGAAATTCTATTTAAAAGTTTGATAATCTAAGTATTTTAGCTAAAAAATGAGTATTGTCAGAAAAGCACTCAAACCGCTCTAAAACTTCGAAATATGCAACTTAGGTCCCCTACCTCTAAAACGTCGAAATATGCATTTAGGTTCCCTACCACAATCACTCTCTCACTTGGGTCAAAAGTTCCTACACACTCGCTTAAGAAATATAAATGTATAAATTCAAGGATTTTGTGGATTAAAATAAGGGTCGGATGTGAAAAGTGGGTCATAATAAGTGTGTATGCACCTGGAGAAGAGAGGAGTGTAGAGGAGAGAGAGAGAGAGATTTTGGGAGATGTTAAAGGCCCGAAATTAATATTAATATCACACCTTTACATTTTTCTACTCTTTGATATTGTCATGATTGTCACCTTCCAGGGACAGATGTCATCTTTGGTAGTGGTGCTGCTGGTGACCTCTTATGTCACACAGTGCTGGGCCAGCCCACAGCACAATTATCAAGAGGGAACAAGGGAGCAGGAGCAGCCTCATGACACAACCGATGCCGTCTACAGAACCCCGGTAGGTGGATCCTTACAGAGTATTGCCGGCAACAGCGAAGAATATGTCTCGTTATAGGACAGTCTTGTGTTGGAGCAGCTTCTGGTTGAGGATTATCAAGTAATTTCCATGATTTTTAGAGTTCTACACGGCTGGAACGTTCCAATATAACTATTCTGCAATTTCTTTCGCATTTGATCTTTCGTGTCCTTCGGGGAACGAAAGCAGTTGAAACTTGGCTCGTCTAGAAAGATTCGCGAGGGATCGCTGAAAGTAAGTTGGTGTCTGGAAAATTTTGTCATCTTAGATATACCGTATGAAAGCAACATGAACTTTATAAGCTTAGGTCACTACATGAACTTTATGAGCTTAGGTCACTACATGGTCAAAGAAAGGAATCCATGTGTCCAATAAACCCAACCTCGTCTCTCCCAGTGCACAGGGAAGGAATAGCACAGAGTGGAGAATATGTTTCAAATTTAGTAAAATATGAGCATTAAAGTTTATACGCAAATAGAAGGATTTAGTAAAATATCAGCATTAAAGTTTATACACAAATAGAAGGATTTAATAAAATATCAGCATTAAAGTTTATACGCAAATAGAAGGCACACAAGATATCACAGTGAAACAAATATTCCAGTGTATTTATAGAAATAACAAATAGGCTCCTACACACCCCAATACAAATTCGAGCCTTCTACTAAGTAGGATAAACCAGCTTTAAAGTTTAAAGACAATCACAAGAATCATTCTCCAGTTATAGCACAAAGAACGATATTGTAAATACACTTAACACTGTAAATTTGCAGCCGCTTACGAAGAGTTTTCTCAAATTATCGACATTGAAAATATGAAGTAGATCAGACGAGTTATTAACAAGTTATAATAGGAAAACCAGATTTTATTTTTTACTATTTAAAAAAATGATAGATGGCCACCAAAACAAGGTAAAATATATTTAAATCTTTATAAATAAGATATACAAGAAATTAAGGGTTGAAATCGATCAGAAGAAGCATTCTCCAGTTATTTCACAGGGAATAATTTGTTTAATAAATTATTCTCTGAAATAACTGGAGAATCTGGAAAGCAACAATTTCAAATTTATTAACTTTGTTAGCAAAACCAAAAGATATCTGTTATATAATGAAGATATATATTTTTTTATAAATTTTTAATGCCCTTTCTTATTTGCATTTCTTTGCGATAATATAACAAAATCTTTTATGATCATCAAGTTTTCTTTCGCCATTTTTCAAATATATTTTTAAAAAGATATTGGAATTTTTTTTCGAGAAATAATTTGAATATGATTCTTCGGTATATAATTGACCAGAGGGTGATTACACATGTACCTACACATGCACCTACACATGTGCACCTGCACATGTACCTACACATGTGCACCTACACATGTGCACCTACACATGTGCACCTACACATGTACCTACACATGTGCACCTACACATGTACCTACACATGTGCACCTACACATGCAACTACACATGCATCAACACACATGCACCAACACATATGCACCAACGCATGCACCTACACATAAGCACCTACACATAAGCACCTACACATATGCACCTACACATAGGCACCTACACATGCATCAACACATATGCAAGTACACATGCACCTACACATGCACCAACACATGCATCAGCACATATGCACGTACACATATGCACCAACACATATGAACCTACACATATGCACCTACACATTCATCAACACATATGCACGTACAAAGGTTTGCAACAAGACTAGTCCCGGAGCTAAGGGGTATGTCCTACGAGGAGAGGTTAAGGGAAATCGACATGACGACACTGGAGGACAGGAGAGATAGGGATGACATGATAACGACATACAAGATACTGAGAGGAATTGACAAGGTTGACAGAGACAGAATGTTCCAAAGATGGAACACAGCAACAAGGGGACACAGTTGGAAGTTGAAGACTCAGATGAATCACAGGGATGTTAGGAAGTATTTCTTCAGTCACAGAGTAGTCGGGAAGTGGAATAGCTTGGGAAGCGATGTAGTGGAGGCAGGTTCCATACACAGCTTTAAGGAGAGGTATGATAAAGCTCATGGCGCAGGGAGAGTGACCCAGTAGCGGCCAGTGAAGAGGCGGGGCCAGGAGCTATGTCTCGACCCCTGCAACCACAACTAGGTGAGTACAACTAGGTGAGTACATGCACCTACACATGCACCAACACATGCACTTACTCATTACATAATTACATTAACTAAAAAAACTATTAATTTTCTTAAAACTAATGAAAATATTTTTTCTCTGCTTATTTTGCCTCGTTAACCATTTACGAGTCATCCATCACTAAAGTTCTCCCCACTACAACTATCATCACAACCACCTCATCAATTACCACAAGATCTACAACTATTATCACTGGAGAGCAGCTGTTACCTCAACAACCACACCTGTCATTACAACAACCACAGAGTCATCACCACAACAATCACTGTTGCTATCTCACCTCAGCCGTGTTTCACACTTCTGGTTACCTGGTACATAACCAGTTTGCTATGTCCCAGCGTAATACAGAACGCAACTGGTACTCAGGAGAACGCGTTTTTACTCTTCCTACTGAACAGTTGATACCATCATCATCTATACCACTGCTTCTCAAACTTTCTGATATGGTGTGCCTTCCTGGAGGTAGCTAGACCATATCAGAAAGTGGTGGACCCTCAATTTGTTTTCTAGTGTCCCAGGGACAGATATAGGGATGCCACTTGGTGACATTTAAAACAAAGATGACGGGATTTTTTTTATTACACTCCTAAAACAATATATTACTTTCAAGACAATTTTTTTTTTCAATGATCGCTTTAAAACACATTTTTTTGCTAATGCGAATGGTTAATTTCCATCTACTTTACTAACCGTAGCTCGTTTGAGGACAGTGACACGAGTAATGGAGATAAAATATCCACACCATTCTTGTACTTTGTCTTAATAACATTGAAGGGGGAGAAAGCAGTTCTCCTGAGGTATGTTGTAGGGAATGGAAGGAGAGTTTTCAGAGCAGTATCATCATGTTGACACAACATTCTGCTTTCACACTGATGAGTGAAGCAAGTGATGATGCAGTTTGGAAACTCATCTTCAGTCTATTGTCAGCATACAGCTACAATAATGTATTCTTCAAAGTGACAGTTAAATCATTCTTAAAAATAATAAACGTATTTTGATCATTCTAGTTTCTTTTCATCGATCATTTGCCGGAAAGTAGAACTCATAACCTCTGCCGTTTGTGTTTCTAACGCAAAGGTTTTCACAATTTTCACATTCTAACCCATATCTAACACTAATGATTACTACTTCAATAACCACAATATATATCTAACCAGGGAGGAAAACCAAAATGGTATATGCTTAGGAAACACAACGCTACCCTTACCACGTTCCAACACCAATATAATTACCTGGCACTTTAGTACCTATGACTTTTTTCCTCCCACCACAATGTATACATGACACACAACAACTCTTACTTCTCACCACGACTCGTATATACATTGCACAAAAGAAACCATATTTGATCCCTTTTTGTCCAACACTAGAACCTATGCTTGTCTTCTAGTGAACACCACCACGACCCCCACGACCCATCGATATTTTCACCAACCCATGATAAACCCCTTGATCTTTCCGTTCCTACAACCCATGCTTACCCGGCACAAGGAAAACTCTCTAGTTCCTCTTTGCACCAGAGTTATCCCTGAACCTGCCATCATACTTAACTCAGCAAAGGAAAAAACCATCCAGTTGCCTCACATCTTCCTAAAACAATTACTCTCTTTAATGTTTACCCTGTAAAAACTCCGCCTATTTTTACCATTACTGGCAGCAATTCATACCTGGCTCAGTAAAATTTTTTCTAATTCGGTTCCACTCAGCCCAAACTTCAGGATCACTACAATACACACACCACCACTACAATACACACACCACCACTGCAATACACACACCACCACTACAATACACACACCACCACTACAATACACACACCACCACTACAATACACACACCACCACTACAATACACACACCACCACTACAATACACACACCACCACTACAATACACACACCACCACCACTACAATACACACACCACCACCACTACAATACACACACCACCACTACAATACACACACCACCACTACAATACAAACACCACCACTACAATACACACACCACCACTACAATACAAACACCACCACTACAATACACACACCACCACTACAATACACACACCACCATTACAATACACACACCACCACTACAATACACACACCACCATTACAATACACACATCATTACAATACACACACCACCACTACAATACAAACACCACCACTACAATACACACACCACCACTGCAATACACACATCAATATCATAAACGCAGCATTACAACAATTCACGCAGCATCATTATAATACATCTTGCCTGGAAATGGAAATTAATTACTACATTTGTCTTATAGACTCCGTTATTAATATTTTTAAGGTTACTAGGCACTACGTGTAACACACTAGTATTCTACCTCGTTGCCTATCACCTGCACAAAATCCATTCAGGATCATTTAACCTGTATACCATCAGTCAAGAATACCTTATGCAGGTATGCTTTTTTGTAAACAATTAAAAATACACAACTCTTGGTGTATATTCATTGTCTTTATTGCCGAATCTTCTCTCTTAAGGCCTTCTTGACGCCACAAATAACCATCAATAATTACTGCAGACAGGAGAAACTGTCCATCATCATCTATTATAGCATCTATCTGGACTTCGTTCCGAGGGTCAACACCCCCGCAATCTTGTTCTTGACCAGTCCTCCTGGCGGACCAGGGTCTGATCAAACAGGCTGTTACTGCTGGCCACAAGCAATCCAACGTACGAACCACAGCCCGACTGATCAGGCACTGACTTCAGGTATCTGTCCAACTTCCCCTTGAGGGCAGCCAGGAGTCTGTTGGTAATTCCCCTTATGTATTGTGTATTTTTTGTATCGCTTTTCAGTGCTATATGTACTTATATATTTCTATTATACAGGGTACAGATGATCACCACAAATTAGAATATCATGTGGTGGAAGGTGCGCCAAGATGGGGCCAGCGTAGCCGTGAGTGGAATGGTGAAGTAACGACACGCGGCTCTTATACCGTCAAACTACCAGACGGCCGCGTTCAGAGGGTCACTTACACCGCTGACGAACACGGCTTCAGACCAGTGATCACATATGAACACCCTGAAGGAGGCGTTGACTATCACGAATGGAAAAAAACGAATGTTGAGAAGAAAGCAGAAGGAAAATCCTATGACAAAAAAATGACGATGGCAGAGGACGGGAAGGATTATATGAAGGATCATCACCATCACTTGAAAATGGATTATAATTTAGAAGAGATGAGTAAACAGATTAGTCCATCTGCAGAAAGTCTATATATGCCTTTTAGTGAGGATACACCAGCTCACAGTCAGATGTATGATTCCCCAAGACATAGTTACAGTCCACACAATATTCCAATGACCCCCAAACATCAAGCAGTTACAATTAAGTCCTCTGAGACTTCCCCTTCGCTCAGCCAACATGCCACGAAAAGCTCACTTTCTGCTACTTATATGGTAGAAAAATATCAACTCCATGATCAACCTGAATATATGAAAAATATTGGGTCTTCAAGTACAAAGTATAACCATCGCTTTAATTCCCCACGTCCCACCCACCAGCCGATGGGTTCACCAGATTCAGAATACATGGACATGAGGAAGCCGATTAATGGACAGAGCAAATCTTATAAGTTAATGACTGATACCGATATGACTAGACCAAGCGACAGTCCCCATAAGAAAGATAAAAACATGAAGCAGGATAAAAACACGAGGAACAAAGAAATGTATAGACCAATATATCGTCAAGAAATGGATCACTTCGAAAAGATGAAACCCTTTTCTTACTTGTCGAAGATGAAGCCAACTGAACACAAAAAAGAATCATTAGATTCGTCTAAAGTTGATGACGAAAGCTATGAAGGCAAGGAACCATCATACATGGAGATGATTTCTTCAGTGTTGCCTCCTAATAAGCCGTTTGTTGCCTCCAATTATTACCCTTCGTCTTTATCTTCGCTTATCTCTTTTCCATCTCTCACTGTCAGCCGTCCTCGGGGGTCTTCCTTCGCTGCACCTGAATACTCTCCTGATTCTACCCATCTACTTGAAGCTCCACACAAGATGGCTGCCATGAAACATCGCTCCTCTTCATCAGAACCCAGAGGCTACCATCCTCAATCAGTCTCACCACCATCTTCATACGATCGTTATTCCGACAACCACAACTCACCTCCTCAATTTACATACCTTCCATACTCATACCCTCATATTCCACCTCATCACCACCATCCCCATCGTTCCTACTACAAGCCCTCAGCTGCGTCACCCCACCAACTGTCGCACTTTCACACCTTGACAAGCCATGCACATTTCCCATCCACCAAATCTTACACATCTCCTCTTCATACCTCTCACCCACCTACTGTACCTCATTCTTTCGACGCTCATCCACATGAAGCTCCTGAAAACATTATGAAGACTGGAGATAACATGAACTAACCGAACACTAACAATGGCATGTCATCTTCCCTGGGAATACTTTCAGCTTAGGTAAAGGTGTTGGCTGGACGCACCTCACCTCTCTGAGTGTCTCTACTCAACCTGGGTTGAAAAAATTAAAAGCGTTACATAGACGTATATTCTTATTACCCCTAAAAATAAAAAACAAATAAGTCATGGGATCGTCGTTTAAGAAACAGCAAGATCACAAATTTGAAATATAAACAATATTATCTTATCTTAATGAGTTTAATGATCTTGCGAGCAAAACGTCTAGTTATTATTTCTAATGTGGGGGTTTGGTGTGATCCTAATAAATAATTTAAGTACCTATGGAGAGTTTATTTCAACATTTACCTTCAGAATGAGAGAGAATGTCTGTAATTGTAGTTTATGAAGCTAAGCAAGATTCTCCTAACATAAACCTAGCTAGTTTTATCCTGGAGTTTGCCTGGAGAGAGTTCCAGGGGTCAACACCCCCGCGGCCCGGTCTGTGACTAGGCCTCATTGTGGATCAGGGCCTGATCAACCAGGCTTTTATTGCTGGCAGCAATCTGTTACTGCTTGTCAAGTGGTTTTATTGCTTGATGTACAATATATTCTCCACAGCAAATGTCAGGACGTTTTATGAGGTTTATTAATCGAGAGAAATTTTTTTTTATTATTATTTTGTGACTTGAAATGGCGGTCTACTTCCAATTCCGTCTTTTGCACTGTCACACAGAGAGAAACACACACGCACGCACACACACACACACACACCAGGAGCTGAGTATCGACCCCTGCAACCACAATTAGGTGAGTACACACACCCCACACCCCACCACACACACCCCACACACACACACACACACACACACACACACACACACACACACACACCACACACACACACACACACACACACACACACACACACACACAGGCCTAGTGTCTAATCGACATGTGCCTAGGACAAAATGGTAACACTCACAAAAACCAAAACAAACCACACTCCACACTCACAGCCCCCCAGCACAAACCCCTCTTACACAGCAGCCTCCCATAGAGCCCTGCCTGGTCTCCCACTCCCCAAACCCTCACAGACCCCTAAGAATGGAGTTTTGGAAAAGAAGCTGAAGGTATGGTACGGAAATGCAGACGGAATAATGAATATGTGTGAGGAGTGGCACGAAAGATTCATCGAGGCATCTCCGTACATCATAGCACTCACAAAAACCAAGCTCATGTATATGGTAACAGATGCAACATTTCCAAGTGGATATCAGATCCTGAGAAAATATAGAGGGAATAGAGGGAGTGGATGAGTTGCACTGCTTATTAAAAACCAGTGGAGATTTGAGGAGTTGGAAGAAGTGGTCAGAGGGGAAGCAATGAACTACAGAGTATGAACACTTGAGACTGAGGGTCCGAAGGTGGTGATTGCAATGATGTAGAACCAACCACAGAATTCCAGGAGGCCAAGACAAGAATATGATGAGAGCAACAGAGCAATGAATGATACATTAACCGAGGCGACCAGAAGAGCCCACATGGGCAGGACAAAATTACTAGTTTAGGAAGACTAAGATAATGGAGGTAGTATTGGAAAGCCTCATGCACCTCATGTTAGGTACACTACCAAAGAGAGAAGAGAGGATGAACCAGCAAGACTGGACTTCATATTCACCTTGAGTAGTTTAGACAATGAGGACATGACATATGAAAGGCGCCTCGGAGCAAGTGATCATGTGGTCCTGAGCTTCGAATACATAGCAGAGTTACAAGTGGAGAAGGAAGCAGGACTAGTAGGATGGGAGAAGAAAACTACAAAAGAGGGGACTAAACAAGCATGATAAATTTTCTGCATGACGTTCAGTGAGAAAGAGAACTAATAGGAAAATCAGTAAATGAAGTAATGGAACACATGACAAAATGCAAAGAGGCGGAGGAGAAGTTCATACCCTAGGGCAACAGAAACAATGGGAAGACCAGAACAAGCCCTTGGTTCACTCAAAGGTGTGGAGAGGCCAAAACTAAATATGAAAGAGAATGGAAAAAGTATAGAAGACAAAGGACCCAGGAAAATAGGGAGATTAGTCGAAGACCCAGGAACAAATATGCACAGATATGGAGGGAGGCCCAGCGCCAATACGAAAATGACATAGCATCGAAAGCCAAGTCTGACCCGAAGCTGTTGAACAGCCACATCAACAACAATCATGGACCAGGTAATCAGGCTGAGGAAGGAAGGAGGGGAGATCACAAGAAACGATAGAGAAGTATATGAAGAGCTCAACATAAGATTTGAGGAAGTATTTTCAGTGGACACAGAAAGGACTCCAGAAAGGTGGAATGGTGAGGTACACTAATAAGTGCTGGACACAATATATACAACAGAGGAGGTGAAGAGGCTAAGTGAACTAGATACCTCAAAGGCTGAGACTGGACACCTCTCTCTGGGTCCTGTGAGAGGGAGCAGAGGCGCTGTGTGTGCCATGAACAACAATCTTCAACACATCTATCGAAATACGGCAGCTACCTGAGGTGTGGAAGACAGCAAATGTAGTCCCAATAATTAAGAAAGGAGACAGACAGCCCAGTGTCACTGGCATGTATGCAAAGTCATGGGAAATCTTGTGTCACAAACCTACTGGAGTAGGTCACAGAAGTAAGAGAGAAAAGGAGAGAGAATGGTGGGTAGATTACATTTTCTAGAACTGTAAGTAGGCTTTCGACACAGTTCCACAGTTCCTCTAGCAAAAGCTAGAGGAGCAGGGACGAATAACAGGAAAGGCACTGCAATGGATCAGAGAATACTTGACAGGAAGGAAACGAGTCATGGTAAGTGACGAGGTGTCAGACTGGGCACCTGTGACGAGCGGGGTTCCACAGGGGTCAGTCCTAGGGATGGCGCTATTTCTGGTATATGTGAATGACGTGACGGAAGGGATAGATTCAGAGGTGTCTCTGTTTGCAGACGATGTGAGGCTAATGCGAAGAATTAAATCTGACGAGGATCAGGTAGGACTACAAAGGGATCAGGACAGGCTGCCAACCTGGCCCATGCAACTGGCTCCTGGAGTTTAACCCCACCAAGTGCAAAATCATGAAGCTTGGGGAAGGTCAAAGAAGACCGCAGAGTACAGGCTAGTGGCCCAAAGACTGCAAATTTCACTCAAGGAAAAGGGTCTTGGGGCGAGTATAGTACCGAAAACATCTCCTGAGGCGCATATCAACCAAATAACAACTGCAGCAAATGGGGGCCTGGCAAACCTAAGAATAGCGTTTCGACACCTTAGTCACCTTAGTAAGGAATAGTTTCAGACTCTGTACACCGTTTACGTCAGGCCCATATCGAAGTATGCAGCACCAATATGGAACCCACACCTGGTCAAGCACGTCAAGAAATTAGACAAAGTGCAAAAGTTTGCAACAAGACTAGTCCCGGAGCTAAGGGTATGTCCTACGAGGAGAGGTTAAGGGAACTCAACTTGACAACACTGGAGGACAGGAGGGCTATTGAGGACATGATAACGGCATATAAAATACTGAGAAGAATTGACAAGGTTGATAGGGACAATGTTTCAGAGATGTGACACAACCACAAGGGGTCACAACTGGAAGCTGAATACTCAGTTATGACACATGGATGTTAGGAAGTATTTCTTCAATCATAGAGTTGTCAAGAAGTGAAACAATCGGAAGAGTGATGTAGTAGAGGCAGGATCCATACATGGCTTTAAGAAGAGATACGATAAATCTCATGAAGCAGGGAGAGAGTGAACCTAGTAGCGACCACCGAAGAGGTGGGTCCAGAAGCTATGAATCGACCCTTGCAACCACAAATAGGCGAGTACAAATATGTGAGTACACACAAGAATAAGAATACGATGAAAAAATAATAAAGCAACAAAACAATAGTGGATACATTAGCTGAGGTGGCCAGAAGGGCCCACATGAGCAGGACAAAGCTGCTGATCATGGCTGACTTAACAACAAATAGACTGACCAGGAGAGCCTAGACCGAGAGCCACACGAGGGAATAGAAACCTGGAGCTCTAAGACGCTGGAGGTGGTAATGAAGGTTTTTCTGCACTAACATTTTAGGGACACAACCAGAGAGAGATTACAGGATGAACCATCAAGTCTGTACCTTGTGTGTAGCGACGTATGGATAAGTCTCCAATGGACCCCAATGGAAATAAAACGACTCCAATGGAAATAAAAGGACTCCAATGGAAATAAGTCACTTTGTCTGATTTTTTTTTTGGGTTATCCCAGGTTATCTACACATTTGCTGCTATGTATGATAATCTATGTAACTGTATTTGTGTATACCTGAATAAACTTACTTCCTTATACTTTTTGTTTCTGTTCACCTAGCAGTAATTAAGTGTTTAGATGTTTATGGGCTGTTGTGGTTCACATCCTGAGAAAGGACCTCAAAGAAATCATGACAAATTGCTTGACGTTCTTGGGTTATCCAGGTTACTAAAAGACTTAGTAATGTACTATATGCGTATGTACCAACATCTATGTATTCTCAAAACAACTAATAAAAAAAACATGGTTACCGCCCTTGGCTTACCCAAGAGGACGTGAGGTCTAACTCCACAGTGAGACGGGTCATATGGGCAAATCTGTTAACATCTACTGCCCCTGTTACCTAGCATTCTTTTGGGGAAGGATCTAAACAGAATCCCCAATTGAAATAAACCATCCGTAGGGAAAATGATCCCATAACCACTAACAGACAACACAAGCCATAATGATTGGCTTTATTGGTTGGCAACTCTCACCTTGCACACTGAGTGTCCGTGGGCCTGTTCTCTTAATGGGTGGAAATGTTGGAAATGTTGGGAATGTTGTCCTTGTACATAACAGTAAGGCAGCACACACACCTGTGTTGAAGGCTCTGTTGAAATGTGAGATCTCTCCAGGATGGGTCCAGGCGAGAGAAAATAAGAAAGAAGGAACACTGCAGCAGGTCTACTGACCCGGCTTAGAACAATGACCATCTACTCAGGTCACTTCCACTTAAGGAAGGATCACGGTACAAGCTCGTCAGGTCCAACTCACACCCACCCACACCTACTCATGTATTTATCTAACCTATTTTTAAAACTACACAACGTCTTAGCTTCTATGACGGTACTCGGGAGTTTGTTCCACTCATCCACAACTCTATTACCAAATCAGTACTTTCCTATATCCTTCCTGAATCTGAACTTTTCCAACTTGAAACCATTGCTGAGAGTCCTGTCTTGGCTGGATATTTTCAGCACGCTATTTACATCCCCATTATTTATTCCTGTTTTCCCTTTATACACCTCAATCATATCCCCCTAATTCTACGCCTTTCTAGAGAGTGCAGATTCATGGCTTTCAGTCTATCCTCATAGGGAAGATTTCCGAAATGCTCAGCATAACAAGGGGCTTTCTATATAGTAGTATGTTATTGATGTCAGCTAGGACTGTATACCTTGTACATGTACTTGTAGTAAATATATTATTATTCTTATTATTATTAATAATTTCATTGGGGTCCTTGACTAGATTGAAGGACCCTAATGGAAATAGTATAGACAGTCCTGGGTTATCCTGGGTGGCTAACCTTCCCCCGGGTTAAAAAAAAACCCCGAAGAAATCGTTGGCTTATATCTTATCTTAATCTTAACGCTCAGTCTTTTTTCTTCTTTACTTAAGAATTTCCAGTTTGAATAGTCCAAGTTGTGAAAGATTTCAGAGAACTGGCGTGTATACTCAAAGAAAACGACAAAACCGTATTGATAACTTGAGAATATCTGTGTGCTCTGGATTGAATACAGAATGTATAGTATACATGCATTTTCACACCAGATTTTCATCTCTCTTGCAGTATTGCAAAAGTAGTTTCAACACTAATAAAGGCTAAACCTGTCCATCAACTATAAATAATAAACGAAGATTAGTTACTAGTGGAACTCCAGAGGAAATAATGAATAATAACTTCGATTAATTTTGGTCACATCATCGTTTTTCACGTTTGCATTCTTGTACTTTTTTGTTTAAGATGGAACCATTTAAATTAATTTCCAGGTAAATTTAAATCATAAGGAATCATATATTAATAGAGGCCTGTGTTAGCCTAGAGGCCCAGGGATTCTCAACATTTCCTCCGACATTAACCCCCTCGGCTTGATGTATTTCTCCAATTACCCCCTTACTTCCATACAAAAAAATTATCGCCGTTATAAAGGAACGAAAAAACAAGATGGTCAGAAAAAAATAAATTATTCAGTTTTTGCACAAAAACAGCATCAAATATTTACCCCTTGCCATGTAATTTTTTACCCCCAAGGGGTAAATTTACCTCTGGTTGAGAATCACTGGGTCCTAGACGGTAGAGCATCGGGCTGTCAATTTACTGACCGCGGTTGGAGCCCCTCGTTCACCCTTTTGTTTATTCATCGACAGTTCTTTATGGTCTTGGATGCTCTAGATGACAAACAAAATGCTGATGTAATAGCACACAAAATGCGTTATAAAGGGAATAACAGGAAAAATTGGTAGATGAATCTGCAACTTCCTAATAGAACACGAAGGGTAATAGTAAACAGAGTAAATTCTGAGTCAGCCACAGTGAAAAGCTTTGTTCCACAAGGCACAGTACTCGCCCCCATCCTGTTCCTTATCCTCATATCTGACATAGGCAGACGTAATCCACAGCACCGTGTCTTCCTTTGCAGATGACACCCGAATTTGTATGACAGTGTCATCCATCGATGACACTGATAGACTCTAAGCAGACAACCAAATCTTTACATGGGCCACGGAAAACATTATAAAGTTCAATGAAAAGAAATTTCAATTACTCCGATATGGAAAAGTCCAGGAAATTAAAAGTGCATCGGAGTATAAAACAAATTCCAATCACACAATAGAGCGAAAAACTAATGTTAAGGACCTGGGAGTGATAATGTTAAAGGATCTCGCTTTCAAAAATCACAACAATGTATCTACCACATCTGCTAGGAAAATTATATGATGGATAATGAGAACCTTCAAAACTAGAGATGCCAAGCCCATGATGATTCTCTTCAAATTGTTTGTACTCTCTAGGCTGGAATGCTGCTGTACGCTAACGGCCCCTTTCAAAGTAGGAGAAACTGCAGACTTGGAAAATGTACAGAGAACTTTCATGGCACGTTTAAGTATGATAAAGCAGCTTAATTTCTGGGAACGGTTAAGTCCCTTGACTTGTACTCCCTGGAACGCAGGCGAGAAAGATGCATGATAATATACACTTGGAAAATACAGAGAGACTAATTCCAAAATTTGTACACGAAAATCACTCCCTACGAAAGCAAAAGACTGGGCAGGAGATGCAACATCCCCCAATGAAAAGCAGAGGAGCCACGAGTACGGTAAGGCAAAACATGCCTCCTAGCATGCGTAAGGGGGATTACCAATAGACCCCTGGCTGTTTTCAAGAAGGCACTGGACAAGCACCTAAAGTCAGTACTTGACCAGCCGGGCTGTGGTTCGTACGTGCAGCCATCAGTAACAGCCTAGTTGACGAGACCCTGATCCACCACGAGGCCTGGTTACAGACTGGGCCGCGGGGGCGTTGATCCCTGCAACCCTCTCCTGGTATCTCCAGGTAATATAAACTATAGAAACTTAACTATTTTAATTCTTATAATAATAGTGATTTATGGACAGTCTCACAGTACATACATTTAGAGCTTCACCTCTCAGTGTACCAGATGGTTATTATTATAACCTTCATTTTTAAATGGGTGGGCGGGTAAGCCAGCGGAAGGTCTCGGTCAGACGGCCAAACGCTTCAGTGACGGGTCATCATGTGACTAAGACCCGCGTCAAGAAACACTTGTCCTGTTTCCTGACGAATCTTACCTGAACCTCACTTACTCTCTCAAGTGTGTATAATTTTTTTTCCGCTACTAAGGTCTTAGAAAGTTTTCACCTCTCCTGAAACCCACGTCACAGGACTGAGGAACATTGTCTTGTACCTTTGTCTTCGAGGTATCTAGCTCGAGCGATGGTTTCTTCAGTTCTTCTGTTGTGTGAATTATGTCCAGTACTCGTTTGAGTAATAGTTCAGTTTGATCCACTAGTAATGTCCCTATATCATGATGATATAGGGACATTATCAACCGAGATGCTACCTGACAGTGACTGATCAGATCATTACAGACTTCTTGGTCTTTCCTTGCGAGAGCTCCTCCTTCCTTCTTCAGTCTTATAATCTAATTCCTTTGCTACAGTCTTCCTTCTGAAGTGACTGTTTTAACAACTTCGGTTCAAATATAGCATTTGATGCTGTGTTATTCTCAGATTGTAACTCAACCGCTCTTCTCACCCACACATTCTTTTCTGGCTATTCTGTTTGCTTATCATTTTTTAAGGTGCTCTTTGCCTATATATTTTTTTGTTCTTACTCTTAGCTTTAGCTTCCGCACCTCTGTATGAATCATTGGCTTTGTTTATATCATTGCTTCTTCTTCTAGGTATGAATTCCTTTTCTGCCTCCTGCTGCCTTCCACCTAAATACTCTATCTCTATCATTTTTTTTACCTTTCGGGTCCCTTTCTTACTTTTGTAGTCTCTTCTTCTGGAAACTTATTACTTTCTTTGCTCTCTTGCTTCGTTTCTCGGCATTTTTCTTTCCACAAGGTAGTCAAAACTTAGTACTGTATGGTCGCTAGTACCCAGGAGTATCCTGAAGGATACCTGAACGATGTTCTCAGGTGTCAATGCATCCGCAGCCCAGTCTCAGACCTCGCCTCCTGGTGGACTAAAATCTGATCAACCAAGCTATTACTGCTTCCTACACACAGTCAAACTTACAAACCACATTATTATTATTATTATCAAAAGAAGCGCTAAACCACAGGGGACATACAGCCTTACAAACCACAGCCTGGTCGGTTAGGAAGTGACTTGATGAACCTATTTAGTTCCCTCTTGAAGACAGGACGGCGTCTCTTAATAATAACCTTTATGTCATTCGTGTTATCTCTTAGTGTATTCTTTATTTACCTTCTTTTTACTGGGGGATATTTTATACCCTCTCTAGAGTCTCTTGTAAATTATGGTACATCTTTTTGGCCTCTGTTCCAAGGAGTACAGGTCGAGAAATTGAAACGTTCCCAGTAACTAAGCTGCTTGATTGAATTTAAACAAGCAGTGAATGCTTTCTGTTTATTTCTAGGTGTTCAGTTTTGTCCGCTTTAAAAGAAGCTATTAGTGTACATTTCGAGGATTTCGGTGTCTTGTTTTGAAGGTTCTCGTTATCCATGTTATCACTTTCCTTGTATTTCTGATAATGCTAATGTTATGATCCTCGAAATTCAGAATATGTGATGTTATCACTCCAGTATTTCACTCATTTCTGTGCCGTCATCATTTTAAGTTCCATCAAGTTTCAACAAGGGTCTGACACCTAACGTGGCTTTCACCCAGGATACTGCACATGGAAAGTATTATAGATTTATTTTAATTTCATTAACTCCTTTAAGCTCCCTCTGTCTGCTGAACTCTTTACGATTTATTCAGTTTGAGTTCAAAAAATATTCTGTTTCTCTAACTAGTGTTTCCTTTCGCACTTCTGACAGTCTAGCACTTTCGCACTTCTGACAGTCTAGCACTTTCGCACTTCTGACAGTCTAGCACTTTCAAGAAGTTGTGTGATTCATTGCCTCCTGTGAAGGGAGTGTTTCTCTTGCTATATTACAACTTTTCTTCCTTTTTTTTCCGTAGGTGAAAGTGCCTAGATCATATATTTAGAACCATGGAGTTACTCCTCTCTAGACAATATTTTCTACCTTCCATTTAAATGTGTTAAACAAAAATCGCCAAGCAATACGATATTTGAGGCGGAGTTTGAAAGATTTTCTTGACATTATCCAGTTTCCGAACTGTTGGGAAATTGCATCCGGCGTTTTATATATAAGTGCTATCTTATTTGGAAGAATAATTTTATGAGTTCTCCTTGCATTTTGAAAAAAAATACCATTAATGAACTACTGTACGGGCGGGGATTGAACCCGCGGTGAGTAAGTCGTAAAACTCCAGACCGACGCGTTAGCCACTGGGCCAGCTGGCTATAATAAGATTCATCCAACTAGGCATAGTTATAAACCATAGGAAGGTTACCATGGGCCACCACTGTGACCACAAATGCAAGTTTTTACAGATAAATCTCCCGCATGCGTGGCCGTGACGAACTCTAGCTCAAGTCATAATGACAGCTTTGAGGGGATTGAACCCGCTGTGAGTCTTACATAAGACTCCAGACCGACGCGTTAGCCACCTTCCTATGGTGTATAAATATACCTAGTAGGAAGAATCTTATTGTAGTCATCAGGCCCAGTGGCTAAGGCGTCGGTCTGGAGTTTTACGACTTTCTCACCGCGGGTTCAATCCCCGCCCGAACCGTGGTTCATTAATGGTATTTTTATCTAAATATGCTTCCAAATAAGATAGCAAGGCGGGGATAGAGACCCTCGTGAACAACGCAGTCACATCAAAACACACAACTGTAAAATCATTAGACATATTAACATTTTGCAATTTATCAACAAGATCAACACTGTTTTTTATGTGGTCTTCAGAAATGTTGCCAAGCAATGGAGTTAACATTTTTACCAACCATTTTGACAGGGCTTATATTGCCAATCCTACAAACCTATTATTAACTAGTCTTGGGACTCGAGGGAGGGCTAGTCTTGGGACCCGAGGGAGGGCTAGTCTTGGGACCCGAGGGAGGGCTAGTCTTGGGACCCGAGGGAGGGCTAGCCTTGGAACCCGAGGAAGGGCAAGTCTTGGGACCCGAGGGAGGGCTAGTCTTGGGACCCGAGGGAGGGCTAGTCTTGGGACCAGAGGGAGGACTATACGTCTGACTGGTCTATCAAGGGTTCTATTTCATACTGTAAGTTAATATTCGTTTGGGTTCGGTGTTATGGTATTATATTTCAAACATCTTGTATGGTATCTTCCCAGATATTTTAGTATCTCATCCATTCCTCTTTAACCAAAATTCAATTATAATAAATAATTAGCTATTAATAAACCGTAATAGTGTGAGATATTATTCACCTTCATCATCTTTAATCTGAATAAGATCGTGACAAAAGTTAAGTGTAATTGAAGAAATTTCTCAGTTCCCTTCAACTCACCGCAGCGCTCTGAGACAAGTTTTGGTTATGATTGATAGTTTTCTAGTTAGTGAGCTTAGTGAATCTTAGAAAGACATAACTGACATAGTAATTATGTAGATTATTCACCTTACCATGATCCTGAAAACATCTGGCAGCAGCACACACGAAACTCTTGAGATGTCTGTTGACGTCTGATGTGCTGCTCTGCTGGGATGTAACTCTTAGGCATCTGATGGACAGTGACGGAACGGGAGGGGGAAGTATGGTAGCGTTGAAGACTCACTGATTCAGTTATACTGCCCCTCCCACCCAGGACTATACTGCATCAGTTTCTCTAAATTTATTTCGCATAGCAGTTTAAGCTGATACGAAAATTACAGAGGTGTGAGAGGAGACTTGACGTTGCAAGTACTGGACGACACTTCAATAATAACTGCACTTCACTGCTTCTCTCTTCATGCGTTGCAATATACTATGTACTCTTAATTATGCCATACGATTATCAGAGAGTCCTTTCTTTCATTGTTCCATACTAGTATTATCATTAGTACCTCACACATACACTTACAAAGGCAAGATGGGCCTCTGTTACCGCTCACGTTTCACTTCACTTTAATATTAATGGTTATTAGTCGATGTTCTTTTCTATTACAGAGTAAGTAGCACTTCTATGCCATTCTTCACCTTACATTACTATTACCTGATTAAATCCCGTTTTCTTAACAAATGCCAAAGTAAAACAATAATGATAATGGTAACCATTTTTGTTCAGAATTACTCGCCCAGCATTTTAAAATGTTCTCAACTTCCTGGTATTCCACTGTCCACTCTTTTCCGTCATTTTGGTGCAAAAAATACCAACATTTACTAGACTGGTTCACTGAACTATTCCGTTGCACTTTTACGAAGTCTGTAAGACAACTCACTATGTTTCAATGTCCTGCAGTAATCCACTTAATCGACACTTAACACTACAACCCCCACACCCCACACACACTCTCTACACTGTTTTCTCCCTACTACTCCCCCTCCCCATCACCCCTCCCCCCAAAAAAACAAATTAGATGCAAAAACATATATATGTAAAATTAAGTAAAGTAAAACAATGATTGTTTTCTTGGCTGACGTTCAGCTTCAGAGGAGCTCCACAATGATTGTACATATGTATACATATGTATACATATGTATACATATGTATACATAGTTGTGCCTTTTAAATATATAATCCATATATATATATTTAAAAAATAAAAAATGAAAAGTTTAAAAAATGAGTTTATTTTTTTAAATAAGGGCTTAGCGTTTGTTTATTACTAAAAAAATGTATAGCGTTAAAAAAACAAATATATAAATACGAGAGGAAAACTGAAAAATGAATTCTTTGCAATTTTATAATTTAAGTTTCATGATGTGGCATAAGTCGATTTACCAAGATTTTTTTATGTGTAAATGTGCATTGAGCTGACAATTACTTTAATGTTCTGGGTGCAGTAGTGAGCTACTAGCTTGTAGTTTAATACGCTGGGTGCACTAATGAGTTGACTAGCTTGTGCTTTAATAGAAATTTCATTCACTGCTGTTTTAATTTTTTTTCTGTTTACAGGACTTTTCTCTCATTAAAAGTGACACTCGTCCGCTAATCTATGTTTCTTGTTTTTCCTTGTTTTTCCTTGTTTTTCCTTGTTTTTCCTTGTTTTTCCTTGTTTCCCTCGTTGCCAAAACAATACAACTTGCTTTTTGTAATTTGCTTATTTATAGTTAGACATTTTTATAGGTTAATACGAATCATCTTAACTAATTCAAACCTAACCTAGCCTAACCTAAACTAACCTAGCCTAACCTAGCCTAACCTAACCTAGCCTAACATAGCATAACCTAACCTAGCCTAACCTAACCTAGCCTAGTCTAACCTAACCTAACCTAGCATAACCTAACCTAACCTAGCCTAGTCTAACCTAACCTAACCTAGCCTAACCTAACCTAACCTAGCCTAACCATCAATCCTGTCACATTATTGATGTCAACACAGACCTGACCTATCTTGTTTTCACACCTGGCACTCAGAACCAGTCACTGATTACTTCATTACAATCCACACAGGTTACCTCGTAAGTAATCAACCGTATCACATAGCTGGCTACTAGTACCTCATAACTATTCACTAGCCAGACCAATACTTTTTTAACTAGCCATTCCAGCTCTCCAGAATTAGTTACACTTATCCCTGATGACACGGTTTTCTAACTAGCAACACTAGCTTCACTAGCCTATCATAACTAGCAACACTAGCTTCACTAGCCTATCATAACTAGCAACACTAGCTTCACTAGCCTATCATAACTAGCTACACTAGCTTCACTAGCCTATCATAACTAGCAACACTAGTTTCACTACCCTATCATAACTAGCTACAATAGCTTCACTAGCCTATCATAACTAGCTACACTAGCTTCACTAGCCTATCATAACTAGCTACACTAGCTTCACTAGCCTATCATAACTAGCTACAATAGCTTCACTAGCCTATCATAACTAGCTACAATAGCTTCACTAGCCTATCATAACTAGCTACACTAGCTTCACTAGCCTATCATAACTAGCTACACTAGCTTCACTAGCCTATCATAACTAGCTACAATAGCTTCACTAGCCTATCATAACTAGCAACACTAGCTTCACTAGCCTATCATAACTAGCTACACTAGCTTCACTAGCCTATCATAACTAGCTACACTAGCTTCACTAGCCTATCATAACTAACTACACTAGCTTCACTAGCCTATCATAACTAGCTACACTAGCTTCACTAGCCCATCATAACTAGCAACACTAGCTTCACTAGCCTATCATAACTAGCTACACTAGCTTCACTAGCCTATCATAACTAGCTACACTACCTTCACTAGCCTATCATAACTAGCTACACTACCTTCACTAGCCTATCATAACTAGCTACACTACCTTCACTAGCCTATCATAACTAGCTACACTACCTTCACTAGCCTATCATAACTAGCTACACTACCTTCACTAGCCTATCATAACTAGCTACACTACCTTCACTAGCCTATCATAACTAGCTACAATAGCTTCACTAGCCTATCATAACTAGCTACACTAGCTTCACTAGCCTATCATAACTAGCTACACTACCTTCACTAGCCTATCATAACTAGCTACAATAGCTTCACTAGCCTATCATAACTAGCTACAATAGCTTCACTAGCCTATCATAACTAGCTACACTAGCTTCACTAGCCTATCATAACTAGCTACACTACCTTCACTAGCCTATCATAACTAGCTACACTACCTTCACTAGCCTATCATAACTAGCTACAATAGCTTCACTAGCCTATCATAACTAGCTACAATAGCTTCACTAGCCTATCATAACTAGCTACACTAGCTTCACTAGCCTATCATAACTAGCTACACTAGCTTCACTAGCCTATCATAACTAGCTACACTACCTTCACTAGCCTATCATAACTAGCTACAATAGCTTCACTAGCCTATCATAACTAGCTACACTAGCTTCACTAGCCTATCATAACTAGCAACACTAGCTTCACTAGCCTATCATAACTAGCTACACTAGCTTCACTAGCCTATCATAACTAGCTACACTACCTTCACTAGCCTATCATAACTAGCTACAATAGCTTCACTAGCCTATCATAACTAGCAACACTAGCTTCACTAGCCTATCATACCTAGCAACACTAGCTTCACTACCCTATCATAACTAGCTACACCAGCTTCACTAGCCTATCATAACTAGCTACACTACCTTCACTAGCCTATCATAACTAGCTACAATAGCTTCACTAGCCTATCATAACTAGCTACACTAGCTTCACTAGCCTATCATAACTAGCAACACTACCTTCACTAGCCTATCATAACTAGCAACACTAGCTTCACTAGCCTATCATAACTAGCAACACTAGCTTCACTAGCCTATCATAACTAGCAACACTAGCTTCACTAGCCTATCATAACTAGCTACACTAGCTTCACTAGCCTATCATAACTAGCTACACTACCTTCACTAGCCTATCATAACTAGCTACAATAGCTTCACTAGCCTATCATAACTAGCTACACTAGCTTCACTAGCCTATCATAACTAGCTACACTAGCTTCACTAGCCTATCATAACTAGCAACACTAGCCCATCATAACTAGCAACACTAGCTTCACTAGCCTATCATAACTAGCTACACTAGCTTCACTAGCCTATCATAACTAGCAACACTAGCTTCACTAGCCTATCATAACTAGCAACACTAGCTTCACTAGCCTATCATAACTAGCAACACTAGCTTCACTAGCCCATCATAACTAGCAACACTAGCTTCACTAGCCTATCATAACTAGCAACACTAGCTTCACTAGCCTATCATAACTAGCTACACTAGCTTCACTAGCCTATCATAACTAGCAACACTAGCTTCACTAGCCCATCATAACTACACTAGCTTCACTAGCCTATCATAACTACCAACACTAGCTTCACTAGCCTATCATAACTAGCTACACTAGCTTCACTAGCCTATCATAACTAGCAACACTAGCTTCACTAGCCTATCATAACTAACTACACTACCTTCACTAGCCTATCATAACTAGCTACAATAGCTTCACTAGCCTATCATAACTTCCTCATAATTACCTGCACATGTTCCTCATAATTAGCTTGCCTCACTAGGTCATCATAACAATCTACACATGTTCCTCTTAACTATCTGCTCTAGTTTCTCAAAACTAGCTGCACTAGTTCCTTATAACTAGCTACTATTGTTTCTGATCACCACTCTTAGCGTCCAATGTAAGTTATGTTAGTTGGTCGAGTAAGGTGTCCACGAGGGTCATTGAGACAGTATTTAACCACCAGTCAAGAAAACTTACATATTTACACCGATAGACATAAACCACTCGGTGTGTATATGTGTAGAATACATTAAAATCGCCACGAGTTCAATCCCCACCCGAAACTCGCCACGAGTTCAATCCCCACCCGTGGTATGGTTTGACCTGACAATGCAAATTCTGAAAGCCTTGCACTAATTTGTTTTATATTATTATTATTATTATTATTATTATTATTATTATTATTATTATTATTATTATTATTATTATTATTATTATTATTATTATGCTGGAAATATAATTTAAAAATATTTATTTCTTTTACTTTGTAGTACAAAATTAGATACTCTGAGATTTAATTATTTTTCATGGTATGAGTCTGAGTCATTAATCTTAAAACCATTATAATACACTTTAATTGTATTCAGTAACATTTTAATACTGAAAGAGTGAGTTAGTTGCAAAGTGGAATAAATATAACGGTAAAAAAGATACTATATGTGGTTATATTATTATATTGTTGGTAATAAAACGAGGAGCGTGATAAGGACTTTCCTGAATTCAAACATAATAATTCTGCCTTTTAAATGTTTATTACAAACTGCATTACATTTTCCACTCGGAAGAAACGAACCGATTATTATCAACAAAGTTTTTAACTGTTAGATATATAAAACGTTATCTCTTGTAGAGGAGAGAAAGAGAAAAGAGAAGACAGTGATGAATATCGACTGCACATCTTCACATGGCAGCTTAGCCACTGCTGTGGAAGTTGAAAAACAGAGAACTAAATAACACACACACACACACACACACACACACACACACACACACACACACACACACACACACACACACACACACACACACACACACACACACACACGTGAATGAACCGTCAAGGATTCGAGGCAGCAACACACCGTCAGTATCAGAGTTTATGATGATTCGAATAGCGGAAGTAATTTTCAACATAGCCTATTAAAACCCACTTAAGAGTGATCATGTTCTATTGAAAATAACATAAATGAAATATGACATAGGGAATGAAAAAGAATTGTTAAAGATGAAATATAAAGAATAAATAACAGCAAAATCACTGAGGAAGAAGAGGAAATATGTGAAGTGTTTTTTTTTTGCTGAGATTCGCCTGTACTGCCGGCCCGGGTCTCTGCCAGTTGGCAACCCAGCCTTGGCTCTCTGCGGGAGTGTCTGAGACGTATGTCTGCCATGGGAGGAGGTACAAGTACCTCCTCATCTTCTTGGACCAGGTGTCCCCAGCCCTAGCCCCATTCCCCGCCTTCACGGGGCTCGGAGAAGCTCTAGGTACTTCGAGCTGCCACAAACCACAAGAAAGAAATGGACGAGTAGACTGTATTTACTTAAACTTCAAGAAAAGTTTCGATAGAGTTCCCCATGAAAGATTAATTTGAAAATTGCAAAATATAGGAGAAATTAATGGAAAATTGTTACAATGGATGATATATTTTTTTTGTCTGAGAGGAAAGTGTGAATAAGAGGAAAAATGTCAGCATGGGAGGATGTCACAAGTGGGGTGCCCCAAGGGTCTGTATTTCCCTCAATAATGTTTCTAACTTATATAAATGATATACCAAAAGGAATACAAAATTATATGAATAAATTTGCAGGTGATGCAGAAATCTTATGAAACATTAATAATGAAAATGACTGTAATTATTTAGAAGAGGATCTGATACATAAAGTGATAGATGGATTATGGAATTTGATGTAGATTAATGGAAAAAAGTGAAATGAGGTCACTAAGGATCACAGGGCGGCTAGTTTTCTATTCCAGCGACTCAGCGCTGCTGTTCAGAGGGGTAATGCCTGCGGTATCTTGGGCACGCACTGCAGCTCTGAGGAGCTGGATGAGATTCTCGCATTATATGTAATAAACACGTAGTAGCAATACGTACTAGACATGTATCTCTCAAACCTCATGTACTGTATATGTCATCTTTACATTAGCAATGTATCTCTTAAATCTTTTGTACCATATTATGTAATAAAATATACCTATTGGTAAAAAAGAATGAAAAGATGGGGTGGCAGGGGAAGTGGAATATTCAAATGGCTTCAGGAAAAAATACAAATATTCTTCTTCGAAGCCTTTTTATCCACTTCTCCGAGGCTATGGGTCCCACAATTTGTACCAGAGGTGGACCCCATCATATATATATATATATATATATATATATATATATGTCGTGACGAATGGGTAAAACTGGTCAATTAGCAAGAACTCATTTACAATTAAGTACTTTCTAAAATTTTCTCTTATAAGTTTAAAGATTTTTTTTCATTTATGTTAATGTAAAAATTAATAATTTTGTACCAAAAGAACCTTAGAAAACTTACTTAACCTTATTATAACAAGTGCATATATCAGCACTGCCTAGTACAGTGTAAATGACCTTCTCTGTGGAAAGAGGCAAATGTAGTCCATGTTCACAGAAAAAGAGCAGAGCAGAAATCAGGAACTACAGACCAGTGTCACTCCTGTCAGTCACTGGCAAGATCCTTGAGACAGTAATCTCACGGCAGATGACAGTGTTTATAGACTACTACTCACTTCTTTGTGACCGTCAATACGGATTCAGAAAAGGTTACTCTGCTGCTGATCTGTTGTTCAACCTCTATACTGGAACCAGACACTGGTGAATCCAAAGTCAGCTGTGTAGTAGCACTGGACATTGCTGGGAATTGCAGGCTCTACACCATGTCTCCTCAGTGATTACCCTCAAGGTAGATAGATCTCTAAGGGTAGTTCTGAAGAGAACAGAGTCAACAAGTGCTGCACAGGGAAGTGTGCTTGGGCTATTATTATGGAATGTCTGCTTCAATGACCTCCTTCATCTCATCCCAGAATCCCATGCATATGCAGACGACTGTGCTCTGACATTTACTTATCCAAGAGAGGAAATGCCATAATATTGGTAGAATTACCGACAATATGTTAAGTAAAAGGACACAAATGCCACTAATGTGACATTTTATTGTGGCAACGTTTCGCTCTCCATGGAACACCTAGAGGCTGAACACTTCGCCAACATCATCCCCTCAAGCGTCACTTGGTTACGTTACGTAGACGACGTTCTCGTAATAACTCCCAAACGTTTTGATGTACGGAATCTTCAGGCAAGGCTCAACGCAGTTGAACCGGCGATCCAGTTTACACTAGAAGAAGAGTCCAATGACAAGCTACCCTTTCTAGACGTCCTCATCCACAAAGTAGATAACAACCTAAGATTTCAAGTTTACCGGAAACCTACAAATAAAAATGATCTCACACACTTCTATTCCAGTCAAGATACTAAGACCAAAAGAGGCATCATCATCGGATTCTTCCTAAGAGCTTACCGAATTTGTAGTCCTGAGTTTCTTGACGAGGAATGTACATGCATTCACCAAACCTTCACTGATTTACATTTTCCTTCCTTTTTCATCAAATATTGCAAGAAAAGAGCTCTTCAGATCATTAATTCTCCACGCGTCAACACCACTCCAAACAAAGTTATAATTCTTCCCAACAGCCAGGTTGCATCCAACATTTCTAAAGTATTTGCACAAGCTAACACTAGAGTCGCCATCGCTTCCAGTACTTCTATAAAGGATCTAACCAGGACTAAATCCAAGCACCATGAACCAGTCAACGCAGGGGTCTACACTATACCCTGTGGAGGTTGCGACAGAATTTATGTAGGAGAAACAGCAAGAAACCTCGAAACACGCCTCAATGAACACATTAATGCATGCAGGAACGATAACCTGAACAACGCCTGCGTACACACCGAAATTCCAACAATCATCTCATGAAATTCAAAGACGCCCGACTAGTAATTAAAGAAACTAATTTCCGTAGACGCAAGTGCCTTGAATCAGCACTTATCGCTGTTTCTAACACAATTAAACAAAACAAAGGCAGCTTCACCATCTCTGAAGTCTTAGCAAGAATCCTCCTGAAAACAGTTAACCCTACCATCACATAGTCTCTCCTGCTAATTCAACACAAGCACATCGTAGATGTGGAACACTCCTACAGGCCTTCTATATTTCAACCTCCAGCAGAAATATTTGTCTAACCTATTGTTATACTACCCAAGTATTTGTTTTATCACCTTTTACTCATGTGCATATTGATTGTTCTACCTTATTGTATTACTACTACTACTACTACTTATATCACTACTACTTCGACCACCACTAGTATTACACCTCACTTTGAGAGTATATATATACCCTGTGTGTCCATGTATCGCTTGTAACGGCTTGACAAAGCTCCTGGAGAGCGAAACGTTGCCACAATAAAATGTCACATTAGTTGCATTTGTGTCCTTTTACTTAACAGAGGAAATGCCAGCTGCTCTACCTGCCTGTAGTCTACCTGGAGGGTATTCCGGGGATTAACACTCCCGCGGCCCGGTCCACGACCAGGCCTCCCGGTGGATCAGGGCCTGATCAACCAGGATGTTACTGCTGGCCGCACGTAGCTCAACGTACGAACCACAGCCCGGCTGATCCGGCACCAACTTAAAATATCTGTCCAACTCCCTCTTGAAGGCAACCAGGGGTCTATTTGTAATTTCCCTTATGCCTGGTGGGAGGCTGTTGAACAGTCTTGGGCCCCGGACACTTATGGTGTTTTCTCTTAGTGTACCAATGGCGCCCCTACTTTTCATTGGGGTATTTTGCACCGCCTGGCCAGTCTTTTACTTTCGTAGGGAGTGATTTCTGTGTGCAGATTCGCGTTACAGTGAGTACAAGTCAAGTACTTCCAAGCGTTCCCAGTAGTTGAGGTGTTTGATGGAACTTATATGTGCAGTAAAGGTTCTCTGTACATTCTCTAGATCTGCAATCACCTGCTTTGAACGGAGATGTACAGCAATATTCCAGCCTAGAGAGAACAAGTGATTTGAAAAGGATCATCATTGGCTTGGCTGTATTAGCCTGGAGTAAACAGTGGCAAGTAACATTTGCTCCTGAGAAAACACAAATGATGATGGTCTTTAGGCACCATGATGGTAATGCCGGAGCAGTGGTAAAATGAATGGGAGAGTATTGGCACCTGGCGACGAAGTTGATATCCTTGGAGTGAAATTTAACTCCAAACTGACCATGAAGAGCCACTTTGTAAATCTTGCAAACAAGGCAGCCAGGAAGCTTACAACACTTGGTGGCCCGAAAAAGAAAAACTTTCCTCATCATTCACTCCATCACTGTCTTGCCAGAGGAGTGCTTTACACTACAGTTATAAAATTGCAACATTAACACCCTCCTTCAGAGTGCTGCCATATATAATGTAATTTAACAGCCAGTTGCAGTTTAATGTTGGAACGTGTGTATTGTTAGAAGTATCTTTCACGCATCTGCTCGACAGTAGAGTTTGCAAGATTCTGCAAGAGGCACAAGTACACTCACACCTGAGTGCTCCACTTTCTTGGATTGCCTGCCCCCTCTCATCTGCGACTTCTTGACAGAATAGAGAACAACAAGACGCCTCATCTCTCGCCTGGTTCCAGCCTGGATAGATGTCATTCCACAGGAGGGATGTGGGTGGCTTTACTGTTATGTACAAGACCAATCGTCAAGACACACTTGGCTTCACTTCAGGACAGTGAGACGTGAGCTTCTCACAAAAAGACGGGCAGCCACTATACTGACTGCGCAGTCAGTATAGTGGCTGCCCGTCTTTTTGTGTAGAAGCTCACGTCTCACTGTCCTCGAAGTGAAGCCAAGTGTGGTACTTGACGATATTGGTCTTGTACATAACAGTAAAGCCACCCACATCCCTCCTGTGGAATGACATCTATCCAGGCTGGAACCAGGCGAGAGATGAGGCGTCTTGTTTTGTTCTCTATTCTGTCAAGAAGTCGCAGATGAGAGGGGGGGGGGGCAGGCAATCCAAGAAAGTGGAGCATACTCAAGGTGTGAGTGTACTTGTGCCTCTTGCAGAATCTTGCAAACTCTACTGTCGAGCAGATGCGTGAAAGATACTTCCTAACAAATACACACGTTCCAACATTAAACTGCAACTGGCTGTTAAATTACATTATATATGGCAGCACTCTGAAGGAGGGGTGTTAATGTTGCAATTTTATAACTGTAGTGTAAAGCACTCCTCTGGCAAGACAGTGATGGAGTGAATGATGAGGAAAGTTTTTCTTTTTCGGGCCACCAAGTGTTGTAAGCTTCCTGGCTGCCTTGTTTGCAAGATTTACAAAGTGGCTCTTCATGGTCAGTTTGGAGTTAAATTTCACTCCAAGGATATCAACTTCGTCGCCAGGTGCCAATACTCTCCCATTCATTTTACCACTGCTCCGGCATTACCATCATGGTGCCTAAAGACCATCATCATTTGTGTTTTCTCAGGAGCAAATGTTACTTGCCACTGTTTACTCCAGGCTAATACAGCCAAGCCAATGATGATCCTTTCAAATCACTTGTTCTCTAGGCTGGAATATTGCTGTACATCTCCGTTCAAAGCAGGTGATTGCAGATCTAGAGAATGTACAGAGAACCTTTACTGCACATATAAGTTCCATCAAACACCTCAACTACTGGGAACGCTTGGAAGTACTTGACTTGTACTCACTGTAACGCGAATCTGCACACAGAAATCACTCCCTACGAAAGTAAAAGACTGGCCAGGCGGTGCAAAATACCCCAATGAAAAGTAGGGGCGCCATTGGTACACTAAGAGAAAACACCATAAGTGTCGGGGCCCAAGACTGTTCAACAGCCTCCCACCAGGCATAAGGGAAATTACAAATAGACCCCTGGTTGCCTTCAAGAGGAGTTGGACAGATATTTAAGTTGGTGCCGGATCAGCCGGGCTGTGGTTCGTCGTTGAGCTACGTGCGGCCAGCAGTAACATCCTGGTTGATCAGGCCCTGATCCACCGGGAGGCCTGGTCGTGGACCGGCCGCGGGAGTGTTAATCCCCGGAATACCCTCCAGGTAGACTACAGGCAGGTAGAGCAGCTGGCATTTCCTCTGTTAAGTAAAAGGACACAAATGCAACTAATGTGACATTTTATTGTGGCAACGTTTCGCTCTCCAGGAGCTTTGTCAAGCCGTTACAAGCGATACATGGACACACAGGGTATATATATACTCTCAAAGTGAGGTGTAATACTAGTGGTGGTCGAAGTAGTAGTGATATAAGTAGTAGTAGTAGTAGTAATACAATAAGGTAGAACAATCAATATGCACATGAGTAAAAGGTGATAAAACAAATACTTGGGTAGTATAACAATAGGTTAGACAAATATTTCTGCTGGAGGTTGAAATATAGAAGGCCTGTAGGAGTGTTCCACATCTACGATGTGCTTGTGTTGAATTAGCAGGAGAGACTATGTGATGGTAGGGTTAACTGTTTTCAGGAGGATTCTTGCTAAGACTTCAGAGATGGTGAAGCTGCCTTTGTTTTGTTTAATTGTGTTAGAAACAGCGATAAGTGCTGATTCAAGGCACTTGCGTCTACGGAAATTAGTTTCTTAATTACTAGTCGGGCGTCTTTGAATTTCATGAGATGATTGTTGGAATTTCGTGTGTACGCAGGCGTTGTTCAGGTTATCGTTCCTGCATGCATTAATGTGTTCATTGAGGCGTGTTTCGAGGTTTCTTGCTGTTTCTCCTACATAAATTCTGTCGCAACCTCCACAGGGTATAGTGTGACCCCGCGTTGACTGGTTCATGGTGCTTGGATTTAGTCCTGGTTAGATCCTTTATAGAAGTACTGGAAGCGATGGCGACTCTAGTGTTAGCTTGTGCAAATACTTTAGAAATGTTGGATGCAACCTGGCTGTTGGGAAGAATTATAACTTTGTTTGGAGTGGTGTTGACGCGTGGAGAATTAATGATCTGAAGAGCTCTTTTCTTGCAATATTTGATGAAAAAGGAAGGAAAATGTAAATCAGTGAAGGTTTGGTGAATGCATGTACATTCCTCGTCAAGAAACTCAGGACTACAAATTCGGTAAGCTCTTAGGAAGAATCCGATGATGATGCCTCTTTTGGTCTTAGTATCTTGACTGGAATAGAAGTGTGTGAGATCATTTTTATTTGTAGGTTTCCGGTAAACTTGAAATCCGTGTCCAGGTTAGTAATGTGCTTTCCCCGGAGTTTGTCCGAGCTGAAGGTTTTTTTCTCCTTGCTATAAATAATCTGCCATCTGTTCTTCTATCCAATATTTGGTCATCGCTTTATGTGGATGACTTTTCTATAGCTTGTGCGGGTGCTGACTGTCACCTCATTGCAGCTTCCCTCCAGCATGCCATCAACCGAGTTTCCGATTGGGCCACCACTCACGGGTTTAAATTTTCTAGTGGCAAAACTCATCAAATTACGTTTACAAGACGTTCAGTGATCTCTGATCATCCATTGTACCTATACCGCTCACGTATCCCAGAACGTGATACACTCAGGTTTCTCGGCCTCCTGTTTGACCGTCGATTGTCCTGGAAACCTCACATTACCTCTCTGAAGGCAACTTGTCATAGCCGGCTGAACATCCTTAAAACCCTAGCACATCTTTCATGGGGGGCTGATCGTAGAACTCTCCTTCACCTGCATTCAGCCTTAATTTTATCGAAACTCGATTATGGTGACCAGATATATTCGGCGGCCTCCCCTGCTACTCTTTCCAGCCTTAATCCTATCCATCTCCAGGGATTGCGTTTATGCCTTGGTGCTTTTCGTTCTTCCCCGGTTGAGAGCCTCTATGTAGAAGGGAGCATTCCATCCATGTCCGATCGTCATGATGCACATTGCCTTCGCTGTTATGTTTGCTTTCATGACCTCCACAATCCTTTCATGTATAGGATTGTCACAGATGGTAGTAGATGCTTTTTATTTGTTCGTCGACCCTGTTTACTTCGTCCCTTTTCTCTTCGTCTACATTCGCTCTTGTCTTCCCTTCAGCTACCATCTTTCTATGTTCATGCGGCATCTCCCTTTTCCCTACCCCCTTGGGAAGTTCCTGCTGTCCGTGTCTGTTCTTCTCCTCTGCCTTGCGCGAAAGCCCAACTACCTACGGTGGCTTCTCGCTTTCTTTTTCTAGACCACTTTCGCTCTCATTCCCATGCCATCGCAGTATACACCGATGGTTCTAAGTCTTTTGACAGCGTCGGAGTCGCAGCAGTGTTTCCTGGAATGCCCTCCAGGTAGACTCCAGGTAGCATATTTATGGCTGAATTGTATGCCATTCCGTATTGCATCTATGCCTGTGTCACCATTTGTGGTCGTTTCAGACTCCCTTAGTGCTTTACAGGCTATCCGAAAATTTGATACACCTCACCCCCTAGTTCTTCGTATCCAACTTTGGTTATGCTGTATCTCTAGCAAGCACAAAGATATTGTTTTTTGTTGGGTCCCTGGTCATGTTGACATACAGGGCAATGAACAGGCAGACACTGCTGCGCGGTCAGCAGTACATGACCTTCCAGTTTCATATAGAGATGTTCCATTCACGGACTATTTTGCGGTCATTGCTACCCACCTTCTCACCCGTTGGTAACAACGCTGGTCTGACTTGCTAAATAACAAACTTCATTCTATTAAACCGAGTATCGGTTTTTGGCCTTCTTCTTGTCACCAATGTCGAGGTTGGGAGACTACACTCTCCCATCTTCGCATCGGCCACACTCGTCTTACTCACGGGTATCTCATGGAGAGGCTCCCTGCCCCTCTCTGTGAGCATTGTCAGGTTCCAGTATCTGTTCGCCATATTCTGTTGGACTGCCCACTCTATCAACGAGCACGCAGAATTTACCTCCAACGGCGTCTTTGCTCTGCGGCCCTTTCTTAACCTTCCCTCCTTGTCGATGGACCCTCCTTGAATCCTGAATCTCTCATTGACTTTTTGACAGCAACTGACTTACTACACAAACTCTGAAAGTTATGCCTCTAGCACCTCCCTCAGTCCCTTCTACCTCGATCTCTTGCTACCCTCTATCCCTGCACTATCCACTGTCCTGCTGCACTCCATACCCTACTAATCATCCCTCTCCCTCTTACAACCCATTCTCCCAGCATCCTGCAATAACCTGCAGCGCTGTATGACCCCTGTGGTTTAGCGCTTCTATTTGATTATAATAATAATAATTATTATCAGGGAATGTCCCTAGTCTTATTATCAGGGAATGTCCCTAGTCTTATCATCAGGGAATGTCCCTAGTCTTATTATCAGGGAATGTCCCTAGTCTTATTATCAGGGAATGTCCCTAGTCTTATCATCAGGGAATGCCCCTAGTCTTATTATCATCAGTGGCAATATCATAAAGGTCACTGTCGTCCTACGGCGCTCTTGATAAGTGTTTACCCTGTGAAACATCGGCTGTGGTGGAATCAGGAAATGATGATAATAAGACTAAGAGAGCAGAGCCTCAAGACACGTCTATTCTCTGGTATGGTAAGTAGGAGGATCAAGTCTCAAGTCCAGTTTTCCCAGTGGGGTCTGTCCCAACTGGACTTTTTGAGACAAGGTTTCTCTTTTGATCTTTTTTTATAATAATAATATCTTTATTTCTACAAGTGCATTTACAAGGTATACAGGCCTAGCTGACATCAATGACATACTACTATATACAAAGCCCCTTGTTATGCAGAGCATTTCGGGAAAATTAGGTTGGTTTTGCTGCCTCGGCCGGGAAGGAATCCCGCTTTTTAATGCCACTATTATAGCTTGAGTCATCCCACATAAAATTAAATGTATTTTTATTTTAAGAAGCCGTCAGTCTCCCACCGAGGCAGGGTGACTATGATCAGTGGGACTCATGATTTGCATTCCAAGCTGGGCACCTCACTTGTTTAATGATTTGTTGACAAAAGGATACTAGTTCATACTTTCGAGGGCTTAGGGAGAAGCCTAGGTTCTCTCCTTGTTTAATGATAATTCTTATGTCCTCTAGTAGAAATTCTGTAGTGTCTGCCAGCATACCATTATCCGAGAACCAGATGTTAAGCTCATTGGTCGGGTACTCGGTGACGTTTGTGACGGCTAAAGTGAAAGGGAGAGGAGCAGGACTGTTTCTCTACTGAACACTTTCACGTGAATAGATTTCAAGTTCATCAGATAGAGGTTTTGAGTCGCTTTTGTAGCATTAAGGGATAAGCAGATAAAGTTTAGGGAAATGGTCATGAACAGCGCTGAGTACAACTCCATTTTTTAAGGAATTGAAATGAATTTGATCTGAGACTTCAGGCTTGTATTTAAATGATACTTGCACGTACTGCATGGGCTTCTGCTTGCACGTACTGCATGGGCTGCTGCTTGCACGTACTGCATGGGCTGCTGCTTGCACGTACTGCATGGGCTGCTGCTTGCACGTACTGTATGGGCTGCTGCTTGCACGTACTGTATGGGCTGCTGCTTGCACTTACTGCATGGGCTGCTGCTTGCACGTACTGTATGGGCTGCTGCTTGCACGTACTGTATGGGCTGCTGCTTGCACTTACTGCATGGGCTGCTGCTTGCACGTACTGTATGGGCTGCTGCTTGCACGTACTACATGGGCTGCTGCTTGCACGTACTGTATGGGCTGCCGCTTGCACGTACTGTATGGGCTGCTGCTTGCACGTACTGTATGGGCTGCTGCTTGCACGTACTGTATGGGCTGCTGCTTGCACGTACTGCATGGGCTGCTGCTTGCACGTACTGTATGGGCTGCTGCTTGCACGTACTACATGGGCTGCTGCTTGCACGTACTGTATGGGCTGCTGCTTGCACGTACTGTATGGGCTGCTGCTTGCACTTACTGCATTTGCTGCTGCTTGCACGTACTGTATGGGCTGCTGCTTGCACGTACTGTATGGGCTGCTGCTTGCACGTACTACATGGGCTGCTGCTTGCACGTACTACATGGGCTGCTGCTTGCACTTACTGCATGGGCTGCTGCTTGCACGTACTACATGGGCTGCTGCTTGCACGTACTACATGGGCTGCTGCTTGCACGTACTGCATGGGCTGCTGCTTGCACGTACTACATGGGCTGCTGCTTGCACGTACTGTATGGGCTGCTGCTTGCACGTACTGTATGGGCTGCTGCTTGCACGTACTACATGGGCTGCTGCTTGCACGTACTACATGGGCTGCTGCTTGCACGTACTGCATGGGCTGCTGCTTGCACGTACTGCATGGGCTGCTGCTTGCACGTACTGCATGGGCTGCTGCTTGCACGTACTACATGGGCTGCTGCTTGCACGTACTGTATGGGCTGCTGCTTGCACGTACTGCATGGGCTGCTGCTTGCACGTACTACATGGGCTGCTGCTTGCACGTACTACATGGGCTGCTGCTTGCACGTACTACATGGGCTGCTGCTTGCACGTACTGCATGGGCTGCTGCTTTCACGTACTGCATGGGCTGCTGCTTGCACGTACTACATGGGCTGCTGCTTGCACGTACTGTATGGGCTGCTGCTTGCACGTACTGCATGGGCTGCTGCTTGCACGTACTACATGGGCTGCTGCTTGCACGTACTACATGGGCTGCTGCTTGCACGTACTACATGGGCTGCTGCTTGCACGTACTGCATGGGCTGCTGCTTTCACGTACTGCATGGGCTGCTGCTTGCACGTACTACATGGGCTGCTGCTTGCACGTACTGCATGGGCTGCTGCTTGCACGTACTGCATGGGCTGCTGCTTGCACGTACTGCATGGGCTGCTGCTTGCACGTACTGCATGGGCTGCTGCTTGCACGTACTGCATGGGCTGCTGCTTGCACGTACTGCCCCAATTGAAATGTTCTCAACATCAGAGCTGCATCACGCTCACTGTCACGATAGCCCTTGCAACAAGGTGGCGTAGAAAGTTGAAAACATCTGGACATGGGGATCAACAAGACTACGTAGGAGACGATAGGGAATCTTTCCACACAGGTCCGATAAGACAGAAATGCGCTTAACCAGGACGACACGAGTAACGCTTCTGTCTTACAAGCAGCGCGGTGTGACCCTTGTGGGTTTAGCTCATGGTTTTGGTTTTAATAATAATAATTCTTCTTGCATGGATGCGAAGAGGGCTGTATTATGCAGTGAAACAAAGTAGAACTGATCTATAGTAAATCCAGCATTGACAGGCGGCCGCTGCATTGAAGGGTCTTTAAATGTTCTACGTCCAGCACCAGAAAACAAAGAGCTGTCGTATAATTCATCTCAACTGCCCTTCTACATATAACACTCTCCACGCTGATTCCCTGATGTTGTGACAACCTCACGCCTTCACTAACCTGCTTTCACCACTATATCTATTGTGTTTTCTCGTTCTTTTGTTTCGTTTAGAACTTAACAACAACAGGTCCCAGAACAAGAGACTAACTAATAAAGATGCCCTAAGTGAATTCGCTTATGTTCTTCCATCCATGTTGCCGGATTCGTTGTACCTTCTTCCTTCATTCTCCCTAGCTGAGTTTGAGTAAGCTGAGATCCAGCTACTGAACCTGAAAGGGCTATTCGGCTTCGGCTCCCCGTATTATTGAGGTTAAGCGCTAGCTCGTGGACTTGATGAGGGTTTTATGCTCCAGCTCGTCGACCAGTTAAGGGCCCTGGCTCAATGACCGAGAGTGTTACGCTCAAGCTCCTGGATAGTTTGAGGGTGTTAAGCCCCGACTATAAGACCACTTAGCTCCAGCTTCTGGACCTTTGAAAGAGTTATGCTCCAACTTCTAGACTTGTTTTAGCAGTGTAACACTGCAGTAACTTCCAACATTTACAGTGTAACACTGTAGTAACACAGACATTCCCAGTGTAACACTGCAATAACACCAACATTCCCAGTGTAACACTGCAGTAACACTCAACATTCCCAGTGTAACACTGCAGTAACACCAACATTCCCAGTGTAAACTGAAGTAACACCAACATTCTCAGTGTAACACTGATAAGTTGTCCGTTTGGTTTTGTTTTTCATTAAACAAAGCGAAATTAATATTTACAGCAAGTCAGGTATTGACAAGCAGCTGGCCCTTCTCTTCACTTCCATGATAACTTTTCTTCACTTCCATGATAACTTTCTCTTCACTTCCATGATAACTTTCTTCACTCCCATGATAACTTTCCTTCACTTCCATGATAACTTTTCTTCACTCCCATGATAACTTTTCTTCACTCCCATGATAACTTTCTTTCACTCCCATGATAACTCTCTTTCACTCCCATGATAACTTTCTTCACTCCAATGATAACTTTCTTTCACTCCCATGATAACTTTCTTCACTTCCATGATAACTTTCTTCACTCCCATGATAACTTTCTTCACTCCCATGATAACTTTCTTTCACTCCAATGATAACTTTCTCTTCACTCTCATGATAACTTTATCTTCACTTTCATGATAACTTTATCTTCACTCCCATGATAACTTTCTCTTCACTCCCATGATAACTTTCTCTTCACTCCCATGATAACTTTCTCTTCACTCCCATGATAACTTTCTCTTCACTCCCATGATAACTTTCTCTTCACTCCCATGATAACTTTATCTTCACTCCAATGATAACTTTCTCTTCACTCCCATGATAACTTTCTTTCACTCCCATGATAACTTCTCTTTGCTCCCATAACTTTCTCTTCACTCCCATGATAACTTTCTCTTCACTCCCATGATATCTTTTAGCTCCCATGATAACTTTCTGTTCGCTCCAATGATAACTTTCTCTTTGCTCCCATAACTTTCTCTTCACTCCCATGATAACTTTCTCTTTGCTCCCATAACTTTCTCTTCTCTCCCATGATAACTTTCTCTTAGCTCATATGATAACTTTCTCTTCACTACCATGATAACTTTCTCTTAGCTCCAATGATACCTTTCTCTTTACTCCCATGATAACTTTCTCTTCGCTCCTATGATAACTTTCTCTTCACTCCCATGATAACTTTCTCTTAGCTCTCATGATAATTTTCTCTTCGCTCCCATGATAACTTTCTCTTCACTCCCATGCTCTCGTCATAACTTTCTCTTTGCTCCCATGATAACTTTTTCTTTGCTCCCATGATAACTTTCTCTTAGCTCCCATGATAACTTTTTCTTCACTCCCATGATAACTTTCTCTTCACTCCCATGCTCTCATCATATCTTTCTCTTCGCTCCCATGATAACTTTTTCTTTGCTCTCATGATAACTTTCTCTTAGCTCTCATGATAATTTTCTCTTCGCTCCCATGATAACTTTCTCTTCGCTCCCATGGGAACTTTCTCTTCGCTCCCATTATAACTTTCTCTTCACTCCCATGATAACTTTCTCTTAGCTCCAATGATAACTTTCTCTTAGCTCCCATGATAACTTTCTCTTTGCTTCCATATTACCTTTCTCTTAGCTCTCATGATAACTTTCTCTTTGTTCCCATGATAACACACTCTTCGCTCCCATGATAACTTTCTCTTTGCTCCCATGATAACTTTCAATTCACTCCCATGCTCTAATCATAACTTTCTTTTTGCTCCCATGATAACTTTCTCTTCATTCCCATGATAACTTTCTCTTAGCTCCTATGATAACTTTCTCTTAGCTCCAATGATAACTTTCTCTTCACTCCCATGATAACTTTCTCTTCACTCCCATGATAACTTTCTCTTCACTCCCATGATAACTTTCTCTTCACTCCCATGATAACTTTATCTTTGCTCCCATAATAACTTTCTCTTCGTTCTCATGATAACTTTCTCTTAGCTCTCATGATAACTTTCTCTTCGCTCCCATGATAACTTTCTCTTCGCTCCCATGATAACTTTCTCTTCACTCCAATGATAACTTTCTCTTCACTTCCATGATAACTTTCTCTTCACTCCCTTGATAACTTTCTCTTCACTCTCATGATAACTTTCTCTTCGCCCCATGATAACTTTCTCTTCACTCCCATGATAACTTTTTCTTTGCTCCCATAACTTTCTCTTCACTCCCATGATAACTTTCTCTTCGTTCTATTGATAACTTTTAGCTCCCATGATAACTTTATATTCGCTCCTATGATAACTTTCTGCTCTCCCATGATAACTTTCTCTTAGCTCCCATGATAACTTTCTCTTCACTCCCATGATAACTTTCTCTTCGCTCCTATGATAACTTTCTCGTTGCTCACATGATAACTTTCTCTTCACTCCCATGCTCTCATCATAACTTTCTCTTCGCTCCCTTGATAACTTTTTCTTTGCTCCCATGATAACTTTCTCTTAGCTCCCATGATAACTTTCTCTTCGCTCCCATGATAACTTTCTCTTCGCTCCCATAATAACTTTATCTTCACTCCCATGATAACTTTCTTATCTTCGCTCCCATGATAACTTTCTCTTCGCTCCCATGATAACTTTCTCTTAGCTCCCATGATAACTTTCTCTTAGCTCCCATGATAACTTTCTCTTTGTTTCCATAATAACTTTCTCTTAGGTCTCATTATAAATTTATCTTCGTTCCTATGATAACACTCTCTTCGCTCCCATGAAAACTTTCTCTTTGCTCCCATCATAACTTTCTCTTCACTCCCATGCTCTCATCATAACTTTCTTTTTGCTCCTATGATAACTTTCTCTTCACTCCCATGATAACTTTCTCTTAGCTCTCATGATAACTTTCTCTTCACTCCCATGATAACTTTCTCTTCGCTCCCATGATAACTTTCTCTTAGCTCCCATGATAACTTTCTCTTCACTCCCATGATAACTTTCTCTTCACTCCCATGATAACTTTCTCTTCGTTCTCATGATAACTTTCTCTTAGCTCTCATGATAACTTTTTCTTCGCTCCCATGATAACTTTCTCTTCGCTCCCTTGATAACTTTCTCTTCACTCCCATGATAACTTTCTCTTCACTCCCATGATAACTTTCTCTTCACTCCCATGCTCTCATCATAACTTTTTCTTCGCTCCCATGATAACTTTCTATTCACTCCCATGATAACTTTCTCTTTGCTCCCATGATAACTTCTCTTAGCTCCCATGATAACTTTCTCTTCACTCCCATGATAACTTTCTCTTTACTCCCATGCTCTCATCAAAACTTTCTCTTAGCTCCCATGATAACTTTCTCCTCACTCCCATGATAACTTTCTCTTCGCTCCCATGCTCTCATCATAACTTTCTCCGGACTTCACAATATTTTAAAACATTATCTTATTTTCACAGGGAAGATTTAGCCTAATAATTTTATATGCATTGCCTTTAATTATTAGGAAAATTTCTGCTTACTATTGACATGGATGGCTCGTCAGGGTGAGCCTGAAACTGGCACTCATGACTTATTAAATATATGCTGGCATGATGCACACATGTACATTTATACAGAACACTTATGGCATGAAGACATATACTAGTCGATTACATTCGTTCCGTAAAGCTGACGGAGTGTTGGAATATTATGCAGACCTTCAGCGCTCTCTCTCTCTCTCTCTCTCTCTTCTCTATATATATATATATATATATATATATATATATATATATATATATATATATATATATATATATATATATATATATATATATATATATATATATTGTTACGCAGAAATTGGGGTTTACCTGAGGCCTAATGCCTTGTCTAAGGGCAAAGGGTAAAGTTACACAAAACACCTGTAAAACTAGGCCTTCCAGGTCTATCCCCTAAACAAAGCTGGATATTACCAGTGTGGTTTAGTGCTCCACTGGGTTAGGGTATCAGAAGGTTCCACACAAAAATTCCTAGGTAAGAAAATATAATTTATTTACTTATATTAAACTATATACAGTCCAAACACACCTCTTCACATATCAATTAGCCAAACCCCCTCAAAAACAGTACAGGACGGAGAAGGCGGCCGGGTGGTCACTTCAAAAACAAAACAATTCACCAAGCGGTCAGCCCAGCCACCACTCCCATCCTCCAGAACACATCTCCTCCTATTTCTTCAGTTCACACTCGTCCCTTCGGGCCCCGACCATGTCCGAGCCCAGGGTGTGTACTGGTACACCATTAAAAGAGCCTATGGCTTGAGTTAGCTACACCAAAAGGGAATACAACATCACAAACTTAGCTGAACACAGGCTCCGTCTCGCCAGCCGCTATCCATGCCGCGCACATGTGTCCCCACGCGGATGCCGCCACCCTCACCACAAACATTTGGAAAATAAATCCCTAGCTGGATTTCTCTATTTCACCGCTTAAACTTACTTTACAGTATTCACCAAAAGCACAGCATATTTCTAAAATTATCATTTACATTTATCTAAAGGTTATACATTATTATTACTGTTTTTCCTAATTACCTGAAATTTATGGCACACTTCTCCAATAGCTATATATTACGTATATTTAAATGTCATGCAGAAACCTGCATAACACCCCCACCCCTAGACCATAGGTCTCACTCTGCTAGTGGGGTCCACACGGACACCGCTAGGCAAAAAGGGGAAAAAAAGGAAATAAACATAAACATTATAACTGGAGAATTAGTCACACAATCATAGACTTTTTGGCACTGCTCATATGTAAAATTACTTTAATAGTCTGAGGCTATAAGATTGCGGACATGTGAAACTCGCCTAACATAAAAGTGATCAAGTTCTATGCCAAACGAGCCCACAGTCACGCTTTGACAAAACTATGTTAGGAAAAGGCACCATCACAACACAGCGGTGGCCACACACTGGCGTTGATGCGTTTTACTAAATGACAATAAACATGATAATAATGTAAAGAGTGAACATTGTACATACTACCCTGAGAAGTGCCATTTAATAACAAACACAAGAGCTAAGTATCACACCTATTGATTTCCCATCTATCTTGACACATGTTAGTAATGCTGTAAGACAGATTTAAAGTATGTATGACACCACCAATGCTTGAAACAGGAACACTATCAAAGAGTAGTGAAAGAGAGAAAAAAATTTTTTATTAAATTCTATGTAGAAAGAAAGATCACATAACCACCCCCATCTCACAGCAATTTTTAATAAACAAAACTGGTTCCCCATGACACACCTCTACGAGAAACAGGAGAGCATGGGAGAGGAGAAAATATCAGGCCCCAAAAACCAGGTGAATAGTCACATAAATTTTGTTGGCGGGACTGTGGCCATAAACACTGGAGTCATCACCAAAGACCCCTCTCAAAGGTGGACCTACCAGGCCGGCACCTACATGTCATTCCAAGGACCCTGGAGTCACCCCAGTGGTGATCCAAAAAAAAATTAAAAGTCCTGGAGAAGCAAAACACCCCGGATCATTTGATATGACCCAAAAAAGTGGGGGGCATCACCGCCAGCCCCACGTTCACCCAAAACATTAGGTCCAACAGTCCCTATACCAACATAAAACACAGGTGAGGCATACCAGCCAGCACCTAAAAAAACACAGGTGAGGCGTACCAGCCAGCACCTAAAAAAAACGGAGCATACCTTACTTAGGTATGGCACCTTATGTGACTACCCCCAAAACACACAATAGGGCGTTCTGATACCTCCAACTCCGCTCAACCTGCCCTTCTCCTTTTTGGTGGTCCAAGGTTCCATCTACTCGTCTACCGCAAATCACTGCAAAACAAGAACAGATAAGTAATCTATACACTACATCTTGTACATTAAACACGAGACAAGGCATCAGCAACCACATTCTCCACTCCCTTCACGTAATGAATCACCAGATTAAGAGGTTGGAGAAACAAGGCCCACCTAGTGAGTCTCTGGTTGTGGTTCCTCATTAGGTGAAGGAAACGTAAAGGATTATGGTCGCTATAAACAGTTATAGGATACATTGATGCTGATACATACACTTCAAACTGTTGCACAGCCAATACTAAAGCAAGAGCCTCCTTTTCTATGGTGGCGTAATTCTTTTGATGTTTTTTAAGTTTTGCCGAGAAGTAACTGACTGGCAATAACTGTCCTGCTACCTCTTGTAGTAAGACAGCCCCAACACCCGTGTCACTGGCATCTACTTGTAGAGAAAATGGTAGTTCAAAATTAGGACTAGTCAGCACAGGAGCACTAGTAAGCAGGGCCTTTACACTTTCAAATGCCCGTTGACACTTAATGTCCCACACAAATGTTCGCTTAGAGCTAGTAAGGTCTGTGAGTGGGGAGATTACCTTAGACAGATTCGGACAGAACTTCCTGTAAAAGGTTACCATGCCAACAAAACGCATAACCTCCTTTCGGTTCTTTGGTACAGGATAATTGTCTATAGCCTCCACCTTGGCATTCACTGGGGCCACTTTCCCCTGGCCAATAACATGTCCTAGAAAGGTTACCTGGGCTTGCCCAAAAACACTTTTAGCCAAATTAACTGTGAGCTGAGCACCAGCCAGCCTAGAGAAAAGCTCTCTAAGCTGCCTCACATGCTCCGTCCAACAGTCACTAAAAATAACAAGGTCATCAATATAACACCGCACCCCCTTTAGGCCACGTATAACCCCTTGCATCCTGCGTTGAAAACAGGAGGGCGCGTTACGAAGCCCAAATGGGAGAACCTTGTACTGAAAAAGCCCATCTGGCGTTACAAAAGCAGAGATGTCACTGGCACGTGGGGTTAAAGGGATCTGGTAATATCCCTTCAACAAATCTAACTTACTGACATATTTAGCTCCTCCCACCGCATCAATGACATCATCCATTCTCGGAAGAGGAAAACAATCAGCCTTAGTTACTAAATTAACCTTGCGGTAGTCAGTGCACATCCTCATGGTGCTATCTGGTTTGGGAACCATTAAGCAGGGGATGCCCACTCACTCTCGCTAGGTATTATTAAATCATTGTCAAGCAGAAATTTCACCTCTTTCTCCATGCTTGCCCTCTTTTGTGGGTTCATTCGGTAAGGACCCTGCCGAATTGGCTCAGCTTCTCGTACATCTATATCATGGGGTTGTAAGTTGCTTACTCGAGGAACATCCCCAAACAAATCCTCAAACTGAGAGAGAAGCTGAACCAGCTCGGCAATCCTCTCCTTACTAAGGCCCAACATACATTGTGTAGGGTCCTTTAACAATGCCCTGTTACTAAGATGTACATCTGTGGTTCCCTGTAAATCAGCGTCCAACCCTGGATCACCTACTATATTAACACTCGCCACACCTCTTTGATGATACTTTTTCAGCCTGTTTATATGCACCTCACGCTCAGACTTCCGCCGCCCAGGTGTGTGGATCTTGTAATTCTGATCAGTGACTTTTCCAACCACCTTATACGGCCCACTGTACTTCGCTTTTAAGGCATTACCAGGCACCGGTTCCAATGCTAGTACCTCCTCTCCCACTTCAAAGGTACGGCGCACGGCTTTGCGGTCAAACAGTCTCTTCATCTTGGTTTGGCTGTTGTGCAGGTTCTCAGATGCCAGACACTTCATGTGAGCCAAACGGTCTCTGAAAGTGAGAAAATCCTCCGAGGGGGCAGCCTCACAACCCTCGCCAAGCCAGTGCTCCTTCAAAATCGTCAGTGGGCCCCTTACTTGGTGACCATAGATCAATTCGAAGGGACTATAGCGTAACGAGTCCTGAGTGCTGTCCCTCACGGCAAATAAAAGGAGGGGAATACCCTCATCCCAGTCCTTCTGGTACTGGGTGCAATAAGCACGAAGCATAGTCTTGAGAGATTGGTGAAACCGCTCTACTACCCCTTGACTCTCTGGGTGATATGCAGTGGAGGTGGTCAGTTTAATATTAAACTCCTCCAAAACTGTACGAAAATGTTTAGACGTAAAGTTTGACCCTTGATCTGTTTGAATTTCCTTAAAAAAACTTCACCAATGCTCTCAAAACTACACGTGCAGTAATCTTACGTAGTGGAATGGCCTCCGGAAACCTGGTAGAGGAACAAATAATAGTGAGTAAGTACTGGTTGCCCATCTTTGTCCGGGGCAAAGGTCCCACACAGTCCACCACCAGCCTGCTGAAAGGTTCTCCAACTGCTGTGATTGGGTTAAGAGGGGCTGGTTTAATTCCCTGATTAGGTTTTCCTATCCTTTGGCAAACTGGGCATGATTCTACATACTTACCCACTGATTCCCATATCTGGGGCCAGTAAAAATGCTTGGAAATCTTGCCCATGGTCTTTTTAACACCTAAATGGCCCCCCATGGGGACATCATGGGCCAAACACAAAACTTGATACCTGAACGGCTCCGGCACCACCACTTGATAGAGTGCCTCCCTGTCACCATCATGTGACCTTTCATCCGATAAGGTCTTTCTCATCAAAATACCTTCTGCTAAAAAGAAACATTTAATTAGTTTAGAGGCCTCTTCCTCGGTAACAGCAGATGACCGAATAGCGTTCAGGGTGTCGTCACACCCCTGGGCCTCGATCAGCTGTTCTCGAGTCGGAGTCGCCCCCCCTATACCACCTCCAAGACCCCCACACCAACTGGGTCCTACCTGGGTTGGTTCCTCACTTCCCTGAGTCCCCTGCAGGTTGGACTCGAGGAATAGGTTTACCAAACCCAAATCTTGACCAGACTGGTCAAGGAGCGACACTGCAGTTTTATCTTTTGCCATTTTCCTAGTTACTGCACACACTGGAAACAGCTCCGGCAAGGTAGCCCTAGCTTTGTCCTCCCACTTCTGCGAGTCTGGGTCCTTCCAAACCAAAGGTTCCTCACTTTCAAGAAAGCCCATCACATTATTTCCTAACAGAAGGTCAACCCCTTCAAAAGGTATATCCTCTGTGATACCTACCGTTAAGTAACCACACTGGTATGCAGACTCCACCCATAACCTGTGTACTGGAGTCCTGATAGTGAATCCAGTAATCCCCTTAAGAAAAATGTCCAACCCGGTGGATGTGGCGTCAGACACTGGCACAACACCCTTGCGAAGCAAGGTGTATGTACTACAAGAGTCCCTCAAGGACATAACACCTTGGACCCTACCTTCATTTTGGTGAATGGCCACGGTGGACTTACTGGAAAAGACCTTCATCCGAGGGTCCAACACTGCCGGTTTACCTGATATACCCTGAGGTGACACGTCAATACTAGCTACGGTGTGGGTAGCTGGAGTATTTACCGGAGAAGCCCCTGCACCAGCCCGATCTCTACGCATCTTCTTGCAATAGGGCTGCAGGTGGCCCTGTTTGTGACAATAATTACAGTAATAAGGTGTAACGGCCCCCTGCCCATTCGACCGTGGTTGGGTCTCTGGGCGCTGAAGCCCCGGGCTCGTCCTACCTGTTCCCTGGAGTCCTGGACCAGTGGCTCTGGACTTAAAACTTTCCTGGGTAGACACTGTAAATTTAGGCTTATTAAAATTCTGGTGGTTATTCGGCTGGAAAACAGGTGACTTAAACTTCTGAAATTTCCTACCCCTACTGGTAGGTGGAGAAAACTTACCATTATTAGTAGGGGGTGGGTGATAATTACTACCAAATTTTTGGTTAGCTAAAAATCTATCACCTAGCTCTAAAGCATATTTAAAATCATCCGGATCCTTCTCCTCAAGATAAGCCTTAAGGTCAGGAGGAGCATTCTTTAAAAGATCCTCTAGCAAAATTAAGGTACGCACTCTCTCATAACTGTCACCCACATCTTTGGAGCGCCACCACCTGTCTAAAAGTGACATCTTCTCCTTACCATAATCTAAGAGAGACTGCCCTGCTTGAAATTTAAGCCCTCTAAACTTCTGCCGATACCTTTCTGGCAAAATCTGATAAGACAATAAAACTACCTCCTTCAGCTTCTTATAATCAGCAAAGTCTGGTCCCTCTAGAGAACTAACTGCCTGTAAGCCTTTACCAACTAATTGTGTACGTGCTAATGTAGCCCATTCCTTTTCCGGCCAATCTTGGGATTTGGCCGTACTTTCAAATAAGAGAAAAAACAGGTCTGGGTCTTTCTCGAGGAACTTGGGCACAAATTTTATGGCTTTGTCCAACTGAAATGCATTTACACACTTGTTGGTGGTTTGCTTTAACCTTTCTAAGTCTTGTAGTTCTTGGATCTTTGTACGTTCAATCCTTACCAAGTCTTTTTGTTGCTCAATTATGTCCAATTTCAACCTCATAAGTTGTTCTTCCTTATCCAGGTCCCTACCAGTGGAACCTAACCCAGGGTTTCCTCCATCACCCACAACAACCCTAGCAAGTTCACCACTGTGAGACATTTTGGGAAAATATAGCACAAACTCTTGCTATCTACCACAACTTATATAAAATAATAAATCACACAGTAAAGCACCAACACAAAATTAGTATAAGAAACACAAGGAGTAATTATCCTGGAACTTCCCAAAATTGAACAGGATAGCACACAAAATATATGGCAGAAAAATAGAGCTATTTCACCTGCCAAGGAAAAATAACTCCAAAAAAAAATTAGGTATTAATAACAAGAAAACCAACCATATTGCACCTGCAAAGGTAAATTATGCACCAAAATTTGTATTATTAACACCCTTAAAAATCAGCAATATTGCACCTGCAAATGTAAATTATTCAACAAAAATATGTATTAATAACACCTTGAAAAATCAGCAATACTGCAAACAAAACAAATAAAATCTGGGGTTATTGCACCTGCAAAGGCAATTGTTCCCCCCAAAAAAATACTGGTATTAATAACAAGAGGTATTAATAACAATAAAAGTAAGCAATAGAGCACCTGCAAAAGTAAGGTAGGTCCCAGAAAAATTATGGGCACTAATAACAAAAAAAATTAGACCTATTTCACACAAAACTAGCAGTAATCTGAGTACTACACCTGCAAAAGTAAGGCCACATTTTAGTGTAGGTATTTTCTAGTGAATCCTTCCTCTAACCAACCCAATAAAGTATGATTATTAACTTTCCAGGTTGCAAACTTGAATTATCACAAAATTTGATAATTCTCCCATATACAGGCCCCCATGTTACGCAGAAATTGGGGTTTACCTGAGGCCTAATGCCTTGTCTAAGGGCAAAGGGTAAAAGTTACACAAAACACCTGTAAAACTAGGCCTTCCAGGTCTATCCCCCTAAACAAAGCTGGATATTACCAGTGTGGTTTAGTGCTCCACTGGGTTAGGGTATCAGAAGGTTCCACACAAAAATTCCTAGGTAAGAAAATATAAATTTATTTACTTATATTAAACTATATACAGTCCAAACACACCTCTTCACATATCAATTAGCCAAACCCCCTCCAGAACATCACTTCATCTGAGATCATTTATTCCTAAGATGACTTTATTTCTTTGATTCTTAATGACATCAACGAAATAAAGTCAGGTGAACAAATGAAATCGCTGGCCCACAGATGGCACCCACTTCATCCTGTCCCATATCTATTTGTTTCAAAACGATCAAAATGGCTCTCCAATGAACTGATGTAGGTAACAGCTCTTAGCTTGTAAATAAAGTTATGAATCTTTAACCTAACCTTGTAAAACCTTGTGTGTGTATATATATGTTATGCAGGTTTCTGCATGACATTTAAATATACGTAATATATAGCTATTGGAGAAGTGTGCCATAAATTTCAGGTAATTAGGAAAAACAGTAATAATAATGTATAACCTTTAGATAAATGTAAATGATAATTTTAGAAATATGCTGTGCTTTTGGTGAATACTGTAAAGTAAGTTTAAGCGGTGAAATAGAGAAATCCAGCTAGGGATTTATTTTCCAAATGTTTGTGGTGAGGGTGGCGGCGTCCGCGTGGGGACACATGTGCGCGGCATGGATAGCGGCTGGCGAGACGGAGCCTGTGTTCAGCTAAGTTTGTGATGTTGTATTCCCTTTTGGTGTAGCTAACTCAAGCCATAGGCTCTTTTAATGGTGTACCAGTACACACCCTGGGCTCGACATGGTCGGGGCCCGAAGGGACAGTGTGAACTGAAGAAATAGGAGGAGATGTGTTCTGGAGGATGGGAGTGGTGGCTGGGCTGACCGCTTGGTGAATTGTTTTGTTTTTGAAGTGACCACCCGGCCGCCTTCTCCGTCCTGTACTGTTTTTGAGGGGGTTTGGCTAATTGATATGTGAAGAGGTGTGTTTGGACTGTATATAGTTTAATATAAGTAAATAAATTTATATTTTCTTACCTAGGAATTTTTGTGTGGAACCTTCTGATACCCTAACCCAGTGGAGCACTAAACCACACTGGTAATATCCAGCTTTGTTTAGGGGGATAGACCTGGAAGGCCTAGTTTTACAGGTGTTTTGTGTAACTTTTACCCTTTGCCCTTAGACAAGGCATTAGGCCTCAGGTAAACCCCAATTTCTGCGTAACATGGGGGCCTGTATATGGGAGAATTATCAAATTTTGTGATAATTCAAGTTTGCAACCTGGAAAGTTAATAATCATACTTTATTGGGTTGGTTAGAGGAAGGATTCACTAGAAAATACCTACACTAAAATGTGGCCTTACTTTTGCAGGTGTAGTACTCAGATTACTGCTAGTTTTGTGTGAAATAGGTCTAATTTTTTTTGTTATTAGTGCCCATAATTTTTCTGGGACCTACCTTACTTTTGCAGGTGCTCTATTGCTTACTTTTATTGTTATTAATACCTCTTGTTATTAATACCAGTATTTTGGGGAACAATTGCCTTTGCAGGTGCAATAACCCCAGATTTTATTTGTTTTGTTTGCAGTATTGCTGATTTTTCAAGGTGTTATTAATACATATTTTTTTTGAATAATTTACATTTGCAGGTGCAATATTGCTGATTTTTAAGGGTGTTAATAATACAAATTTTGGTGCATAATTTACCTTTGCAGGTGCAATATGGTTGGTTTTCTTGTTATTAATACCTAATTTTTTTTTGGAGTTATTTTTCCTTGGCAGGTGAAATAGCTCTATTTTTCTGCCATATATTTTGTGTGCTATCCTGTTCAATTTTGGGAAGTTCCAGGATAATTACTCCTTGTGTTTCTTATACTAATTTTGTGTTGGTGCTTTACTGTGTGATTTATTATTTTATATAAGTTGTGGTAGATAGCAAGAGTTTGTGCTATATTTTCCCAAAATGTCTCACAGTGGTGAACTTGCTAGGGTTGTTGTGGGTGATGGAGGAAACCCTGGGTTAGGTTCCACTGGTAGGGACCTGGATAAGGAAGAACAACTTATGAGGTTGAAATTGGACATAATTGAGCAACAAAAGACTTGGTAAGGATTGAACGTACAAAGATCCAAGAACTACAAGACTTAGAAAGGTTAAGCAAACCACCAACAAGTGTGTAAATGCATTTCAGTTGGACAAAGCCATAAAATTTGTGCCCAAGTTCCTCGAGAAAGACCCAGACCTGTTTTTTCTCTTATTTGAGTACGGCCAAATCCCAAGATTGACCGGAAAAGGAATGGGCTACATTAGCACGTACACAATTAGTTGGTAAAGGCTACAGGCAGTTAGTTCTCTAGAGGGACCAGACTTTGCTGATTATAAGAAGCTGAAGGAGGTAGTTTTATTGTCTTATCAGATTTTGCCAGAAAGGTATCGGCAGAAGTTTAGAGGGCTTAAATTTCAAGCAGGGCAGTCTCTCTTAGATTATGGTAAGGAGAAGATGTCACTTTTAGACAGGGGTGGCGCTCCAAAGATGTGGGTGACAGTTATGAGAAGTGGTACCTTAATTTTGCTAGAGGATCTTTTAAAGAATGCTCCTCCTGACCTTAAGGCTTATCTTGAGGAGAAGGATCCGGATGATTTTAAATATGCTTTAGAGCTAGGTGATAGATTTTTAGCTAACCAAAAATTTGGTAGTAATTATCACCCACCCCTACTAATAATGGTAAGTTTTCCACCTACCAGTAGGGGTAGGAAATTTCAGAAGTTTAAGTCACCTGTTTTCCAGCCGAATAACCACCAGAATTTTAATAAGCCTAAATTTACAGTGTCTACCCAGGAAAGTTTTAAGTCCAGAGCCACTGGTCCAGGACTCCAGGGAACAGGTAGGACGAGCCCGGGCTTCAGCGCCCAGAGACCCAACCACGGTCGAATGGGCAGGGGGCCGTTACACCTTATTACTGTAATTATTGTCACAAACAGGGCCACCTGCAGCCCTAGCAAGAAGATGCGTAGAGATCGGGCTGGTGCAGGGGCTTCTCCGGTAAATACCCAGCTACCCACACCGTAGCTAGTATTGACGTGTCACCTCAGGGTATATCAGGTAAACCGGCAGTGTTGGACCCTCGGATGAAGGTCTTTTCCAGTAAGTCCACCGTGGCCATTCACCAAAATGAAGGTAGGGTCCAAGGTGTTATGTCC
>WNWK01011833.1:52349-62593 GCA_009830355.1 Cherax destructor | reverse complement strand
ATGTAAGTATATTTTTAAATGCTTTTATAAGTGTAGTTTTGGGGTCTAAAAGGACTAGTCTACTTTACATTATTTCTTAAGGGAATAAATTCGGTTGGTAATGGCACATGAACAGCATTCTGTTACGAAAATGGACGAACACCGGGGTCCACTGTAATATGATACTAGAATAAATGCTTAGGAACTATTTGATTATTACAAATTTTTAATAAGAGTTTGTAGAGATACAGGGTATTTGACAGAGTTCTTGGCACGTGAATTTGTACCTTAGTCAATTTATACAAATGCAATTAATTGAACTATGGTAGTTTACTAAAGCTGGGAATAAAGGAGCTAGGGAAAATGATAGCAAACAATGAAAGTAAAGTAAATTAGTACCTGAGTTAGCACCTTAATTATTATAATAAAAATTAATAAGAGAACTGTGGCAGTTAGATTTTTAGATAAAATCTAGGGAATATAATAGTAAACAATGAGGGTTAACACTTTAGGGAATATAATAGTAAATAAAAAGAGTAAAACACTTTAGCACCAAAAATAGCACCTTAATTACAAGTTAACACTTTAGGGAATATAATAGTAAATAAAAAGAGTAAAACACTTTAGCACCAGAATTAGCACCTTCAGTAAAAGGAATTATTGGATGAAAGGCAGTACTAGGTATTGATTTGCTGGGAACTATTTCAAGAGAATATATAAATGGGGATTAAATTAAATGGACAGATAGTAAATATGATATAAAATTAACTTAGAAGCAAGATTTGATTTATATTATAAAGTTGAAGCAAGTAATAGCACTAAAAGTAAAGTACATAGTGTATGAGGTAGTTGGTACTAGCTAGTATATAGTACAAAAAAATTTCACAAAGTAGTAGTAACATACACTCAACACTGATAAGACTTTCTATATTATGTTTGGCAACAGAACAGATGATCCACAATTAAACATTAAGATCAACTCTACACCTATTGCTAGACATAACGAGGGCAAGTTCCTGGGCCTTCACCTTGACAGCAGCCTGAAATTCAGCACCCATATCCAACACATAACAAAGAAAGTGTCCAAAACTGTGGGGATCCTCTCTAAGATACGGTATTATGTACCACAATCAGCCCTACTCACACTATACTACTCACTCATCTATCCCTACCTCACATATGCCATTTGTGCATGGGGATCAACAGCAATTACCCACCTAAAGCCAATAATAACCCAACAAAAAGCCGCAGTAAGAATTATCACACAATCCAACGCTAGGCAGCACACCCCCACTCTTCAAAGACCTAAACCTACTCACTGTTCAGAACATCCATACTTACTACTCTGCTATCTACATTTATAGAACCATTAATTCCAACTTTAACCCTGAGCTAAAACACTTTCTTGACAGTTGTGACAGGACCCATAGACATAATACCAGACATAAACATCTCTTTGACATTCCCGTGTCCGACTAAATCTATACAAAAATTCAATGCGCATAAAAGGGCCTAAAATCTGGAACTCCCTGCCTGAAAACTCTAGAACTGCAGACACAACCTCCATTTTCAAAAGCACCGTTAAAAAACATCTTATCTCACTTACGCACCCAACCGGTAGTTAACCATACGAAAACTACTTTATCTTGCACATATCCACAGCAAAATACACTTATTGATATCTGTGATTCTCCTTAATTTGCACATTACTAACCACAGCAAAATACACTTATTGATATCTGTGATTCCCTTAATTTGCACAGTTCCAACCAAAATTCTAATACAACTATTGCTCCATAATACTTAAGCTAGTCATAAGTTTGCCTAAGATACTCCAATATAGAATCTATATTATGCCAATATATCACCTTTATCATTAATATATAAACTAATTGCTAACTTTTTATACTAATTGTTAAATTCTCAATGTTTAAATTCCAGTACCTAAATTTTGTAAACCTAACCTTACAATCTGTATATCCATTGTATAGCTATTGAGTAAGACCTATCATAAGACTGCCTGAAAAGCCTAGGCATACCTAGGCATATTATTGGCCATCTTGTAATATCAACTTTAATGTATAACTATAAGTACCCCCCACCTTGTATTACATGAAATAAAGGATTTGAATTTGAATTTTGAATTTGAATACACTAATACACCACACGTATATTATGTGTTGAGGACAATAGGCTAATCAGTAATGGTAATGTCAGCTTGTCTAAGGAAGTTGGTGAGATCACGTTCGTTTGATATAGAAAATTGCTGACCTGTTGATACTTTTCGAACTAGTATTTTCCCATCACGAGCGAAGCACTGATGGATTTTGTTCTCCAGTTTAAGTTTTCTCAGCCTAAACAGAAGGTTTTGACGTTTCCTGGTTAGAGTCTGATCATTATACTAGGTTTACCTTGTTTTCCTAGCAATCGTGTTTCCTTGATTTCATTCCTTTGCACATTAACTTGTAGGTGGTCTTGTAATATGCTGATAGCAGTTTCCTTGCACTGGGATTGAGTTATGTCTCTGGGAATGTGGTTGCTGTTTATTATAACTGCATCAGACAAGTTATCTTGTTCGGTTTTGTCATCTTGAAAATCAAGATATTCATCAAGTCGAGTGTGCATGTTGTTATTCCAGTCCTTGATTGCTGCTTCCACCTTCATATTCAGAGTTGTTATTTGATCGGTGTGACTGGTTATAACTGTTTGTAGAGTATTTTGTGTGTCAGTACTTCCCGATGTAATCTTCTCTTCAAGGTTTTGGATCTTGATCTCAAGGTTAGTTAGCTTGGATTCATATTTCACTAGTTTTGCTTTGATGTCTTTGTTTTCAGCTTCAATTTTCCCCATAAGAAATAATGGAAATTCAATTAATCTGTTCCAGACATCCAAAAGTATTAAAATAAATATTGTTTCCACATTAAATTACACAGAAAAGAATGAGATATAAAGTGCATAAAACAGTAATAACTTGACACTTACCTTTATTGAAGAGTTGTTGATGTGTGGAAGATGGAAGGAGGGGAGAGGAAGGAGTAGTTGCTAGTGTCTGGAAGGAGAATCCCCTTCCATTAACACTTCAGGTACTAAGTTCTTTTCTGGGGTTACTTCCTTTCTTTTTCTTTTAATGCCACTAGGACCAGCTTGAGAGTCACTGGACCCCTCTCTGACAAAAAATCTGTCCAGGGAGCTCTGTGTCTGGCGTTTCTTTAAAACGTCCCTGAAATGGGACACCACATTGTCATTGTACATGTTGCCAGCACGGCCTGCAACAGCTTTGTTAGGGTGAAAATCATCCATAAATCTTTGTACATCAGTCCATTTGGCACAAATCTCCTTAATCTTTGAAGAAGGCAACGTCTTCCATCTCTCTTCCTCCTCCTCTGGACCAATTTCCTGAACTGTGGTCTGTTGCCGTTGCAGATGAAGCTCTTGCAGATCTGCAGTGGTTAGCTCTTCATTGTGGTCCTCCACCAACTCTTCCACATCCTCGCTTCTAACCTCCAACCCCATGAACTTCCCCAGTGCCACAATTCGTTCCACAACAGGCTCAGGGTCCTGTGGATCAGCCCCAAAACCTTCAAAATCCCTCTCTGGGACAGTTTGGCGACAATTTTCTCCAAGCAGAGTTCAAAGTCCTGGAAGTCACTTCCTCCCAAGCCTTCCCTATATGGTTTATGCAATGGAGGATAGTGAAGTGATCTTTCCAAAACTCTTTTAGGGTCAATCGAGTGTCAAAGCATCTCTGAAACATTGCTTTGGTGTAGAATTTTTTGAAGTTTGAAATGACCTGCTGGTCCATGGGCTGGAGGAGAGGAGTGGTATTAGGGGGAAAGAACTTCACTGTGATGAACTTAAAGTCCTCCACAATTTGCTCTTCCAAGTCTCGAGGATGAGAAGGAGCATTGTCCATTACCAGGAGGCACTTGAGGCCCAATTTATTTTCCACGAGATATTTCTTCACACTGGGGCCAAACACTTCATTGAACCAATCAAGGAAAATTTCCCTCATGACCCATGCCTTAGTGTTAGCCTTCCACATCACACACAAATTTGTCTTGGCAACACTGTATTTCTTGAACACACTGGGATTTTCAGAGTGATATATGAGTAAAAACTTCACTTTGAAATCCCCACTAGCATTACTACACAACATAAGAGTTAGCCTGTCTTTCATAGGCTTGTGTCCTGGCAGTGCCTTTTCCTTCTGTGTAATGTAGGTCCTGTTTGGCACTTTCTTCCAAAACAGGCCTGTTTCGTCACAATTAAACACTTGTTGGGGTTTAAATCCTTCAGCCTCTACATAGCTTTTAAATTCATGAACATATTTTTCAGCCACACATTTGTCTGAACTGGCTGCCTCACCATGCCTTATCACACTGTGTATGCCACTACACTTCTTAAATCTGTCAAACCAGCCTTTGCTGGCTTTAAATTTGCTCACTTCAGCACTCGTTGCAGGCATTTTCTTGACGAGATCATCATGCAACTGCTTTGCTTTTTCAGATATTATTGCCTGCATAACACTATCTCCTACTAATTCTTTCTTGTTGATCCACACCAACAACAAAGTTTCCACATCTTCCAGTATTTGCGATCTCTGTTTTGTGATCATATTTGCACCTTTCACAACAACAGCTTCCTTGATTTTATTTCCCTTGGCCACGATGGTAGCGATGGTTGTATAAGCTTTGCCATATAGCCTGGCCAGCTCAGCGACACGTACTCCACTTTCATATTTTGTTGCAATGATCTCCTTTTTCAGTTCTACTGTATTTCTGAGCCTCTTTACCACAGGGCTGGCACTAGGAGCTTTCTTTGGGCCCATGGTGGCTTATTTAGCATTTGCAAGCACTAAAAACAATGGAATAATGACAAAATGTATGGTGTGAATGTGTGGGTGGCTGTCACTCGCTGGTAAACAATGGCACACTGACTCTGGATGGAGTGTTGGGCCGTCCAGGCCATGCGTACGCGTCCAGGACGAATTACTTATTCCGAGCGGGTCTACTTATACCGAACCAATATTTTTATGGAAAAATGTTACTTATTCCGAATTTTACGTAATCCGACGACTACGTAATCCAGGGGTCCACTGTGTATATAGAATGTGTTAGTGGTTAAAAAAATTTGCAGATATGGTATGTCTCATACAAGGACAAGGTAACTGGAACAGGTTAAAGATAATATTAAGGAAGGACTTAAGCTTTGTGAATAGATGAATATAAAAGCTCACCATGACATATGCTGGGCACTATTTATATTCATGTGAAAGATACAAGAATAGAGGGAGGAAATATGAGACTACTATTATAGATTATTAAACCAAAATGTGCAAAGATGGAAAAAAATACTGATTATGGATACTGTGTGGTATACCTGGAGAGGGTTTTGGGGGTCAATGCCCCTGCAGCCCGGTCTGAGACCAGGCCTTGTGGTGGATCATGGTCTGATCAACCAGGCTGTTACTGCTGGCCGCATGCAAACTGACTTACGAACCACAGCCCAGCTGGTCAGGTACTGACTTTAGGTGCCTGTCCAGTCCCTTCTTGAAGACAGCCAGGGATCTATTGGTAATCCCCCTTATGTATGCTGGGAGGCAGTTGAACAGTCTTGGGCTCCTGACACTTATTGTGTTGTCTCTCAGTGTACTTGTGGTGCCCCTGTTACATAAAAATCATTTCATTATTCCTTTAATAGGTATGAATTAAGTGTAATTATATATATTTTTTTTTGCAGTCACCTGGATGATTCACCGCCTCTCAATACACGTGGCTATTATTGCCCCCAGTGCACAGCCAAGTACTGTGATCTTCCTGCTGAATGTCGTGTGTGTGGCCTAATGTTGGTTACGGCACCACATCTTGCACGATCTTACAGGTACAAGGAATTGCTTCTTTTAACCAGGCAATGCTAAAATGACCTGGCATTAACTGGGTAATTTTTTTTTTTTTTCAACAAGTCAGCCGTCTCCCACCGAGACAGGGTGACCCAAAAAGAAAGAAAATCCCCCAAAAGAAAATACTTTCATCATCATTCAACACTTTCACCTCACTCATACATAATCACTGTCTTTGCAGAGGAGCTCAGATACGACAGTTTAGAAGTCCCTCCAAACTGCCAATATCCCAAACTCCTCCTTTAAAGTGAAGGCATTGTACTTCCCATTTCCAGGACTCAAGTCCAACTAAATCTGGTTTCCCTGAATCCCTTCACAAAATATTACTCTGCTCACACTCCAACAGCTCATCAGGTCCCAAAAACCATTCGTTTCAATTCACTCCTATCTAACACGCTCACACATGCTTGCTGGAAGTCCAAGCCCCTTCCCCACAAAACCTCCTTTACCCCCTCCCTCCAACCTTTTCGAGGATGACCCCTACCCTGCCTTCCTTCTCCTACAGATTTATATGCTCTCCAAGTCATTCTACTTTGATCCATTCTCTCTAAATGACCAAACCACCTCAAGAACCCCTCTTCAGCCTTCTGACAAATACTTTTAGTAACTCCACACCTCCTCCTAATTTCCACATTCCGAATTTTCTGCAAAATAAATACATACCATAATAAATACCAAAACCAAAGTCAGCAGCTGTTCAGATCATTAAATTAAGAGGAATTAGAGCATCAATCCAAATTTTTTCCAAAAGTCCAAACTTTCTTGGAATCATTTGGGTTAGCCATGCAAAATTTGGTTAAGCTAGCTTGAGAGGCTTCTGCATGAATCGTGAGTAAAGAGAGACATATTGGACACAGGCTTTAAACATCATTTAACATTCCATAAATTTGTATGGTGTTGAATGATGATGAAAGTATTTTCTTTTTGGGGATTTTTCTTTCTTTTTGGGTCACCCTGCCTCGGTGGGAGACGGCCGACTTGTTGAAAAAAAAAAAAATTGTGCTTTGCCATTTATTTGCTAAACTAGCTGGCAAAACATCTTACCAGTTCAAGATTCAACTCTGTATATATTATTGGTTTATTAAGTACATAGTAAAGATTTTAAAATGATAAGTAGCTAGAATTCTAGGTAGTAGGTTGGTAGACAGCAACTGCCCAGGGAGGTACTACCGTCCTGTCAAGTGAGTGTAAAATGGAACCCTGTAATTGTTTTACATGATGGTAGGATTGCAGGTGTCTTTTTTGTCTCATAAACATGCAAGATTTCAGGTATGTCTTGCTACTTCTACTTACACTTGGGTCACACTACTCATACATGTACAACATAAGAACATAAGAAACATAAGAAAGGAGGAACACTGCAGCAGGCCAGTTGGCCCATACTAGGCAGGTCCTTCACAATCCATCCCACTAACAGAATATTTGCTCAACCTAATTTTCAATGCTACCCAAGAAATATGCTTTGATAGATAATTCTATTTACTCAAGTGCGAGTCCCACTCAAATCCAACCCCTCTCACTCATGAATTTATCCAACCTAAATTTGAAACTACCCAAGGTCCTAGCTTCAATAACCCTACTAGGCAGACTGTTCCACTCATCAACTACCCTATTTCCAAACCAATACTTTCCTATATCCTTTCTAAATCTAAACTTATCTAACTTGAATCCATTATTTTGGGTTCTCTCTTGGAGAGATATCATCAAGACCTTATTTATATCTCCTTTGTTAATACCCATTTTCCACTTGTATACCTTGATCATGTCTCCCCTCATTCTTCGTCTTACAAGTGAATGTAATTTAAGGGTTTTCAGTCTTTCTTCATACGGAAGACCTCTAATACTATGTATTAATTTAGTCATTCTACGCTGAATGTTTTCTAACGAATTTATATCCATTCTGTAATATGGAGACCAGAACTGAGCTGTGTAATCTAGGTGAGGCCTTACTAATGATGTATAAAGCTGTAATATAACCTCTGGATTTCTGTTGCTTACACTTCTTGATATAAATCCTAGTAATCTGTTTGCCTTATTACGTACGCTTAGGCATTGCTGTCTTGGTTTAAGGTTGCTGCTTACCATAACCCCAAGTCCTTTTCGCAATCTGTATGGCTAAGTTCTATGTTATTTAACTTATAAGTGCTTGGGTTATGGACACTCCCGAGCTTCAGAACCTTGCATTTATCTACATTTAACTGCATCTGCATATACAGTGGTACCCCGACTTACGATATTTTTTCATTCCAGAATGCTGTTCAAGTGCCATTACCAAACGAATTTATCTCCATAAGAAATGATGTAAAATAGACTAGTCCTTTTAGACCCCCAAAATTACACTTACAAAAGCATTTAAAAAAATCAACTTACATAAAAGGGTGTGTTTGGGGACCATCGTAAGTCGGGGTACCACTGTATATACATCCCTCTGAGTTTTCAATTTTCTTACTAGTTCTTATTTATTTCCTTTTATCTCCATGGGGAAGTGGAACAGAATTCTTCCTCCGTGAGCCAGGTGTGTCCTAAGGAACAACTGGCTAGTAACCCCTTCTCCTGTATACATTACTAAAGTTTAAACGACAAACTTTCGTTTTTCATTTTAGGTCACCCTGCCTCTGTGAGATATGTCTGGTTTGATGAAAAAATAAATAGCTAGAATTTCAGAAAATCAAATGTAGAATGTCAATATCATACATCTGCAATCTTTATTGTCTAGATGTCAATATCAGACATCTGATCAGATACCAGATATCTGTTTAATCTAGATGATAAAAATATTTGTTTCTGCAGACATCTCTTCCCACTGAAACAATTTGATGAGGTGCTGGTAGAAGAAACTATAGCCAAGAATTGTTATGGGTGCCTGAAGCATTTTGCAGAAACTGCAGCTGATAATAAAGTGAGTCTTACATTTACATTATAAGTTACAAGCATCTGACTCCCACCATAGAGATGGCACTACTTCATGCCATTTTAGTACTATACAGCATAGTCACTGAGGTACAGTTTTACATGTTTACCCTGTGCATAGATGTATGATTTCATAACATAGCATTACAGTGACTTCAGTCCTGTATTACCACTCCTTAGTTTCACTTTCATTATTATTGTAAAACCTTCCATTAACAGATTTTGGCAATTTCAGACAAAATACTGGCTGGACTAATGCTCTAATTACCTGACAAAATGGGCAAAAGTCCATAATTCCACATTTTGTCCATAGCAATAATGTTCTTTTGTCTTCTAAAGTATCAGGTCAAGTCTGCTAACTCTGAAGTTTGTTTAGTACAGGCCAAAGCAGCCATGTCCAGGACCTTCACTTTTTTGTTGTTCCCTGAACCACAGTCCACCCTTGCCAGTTTATTGTTTATGCTCACTCACACATACACTCGTTATTCAGTCTATCTTTTCCTGGATTTAGAATATTTTGTGTGACATCATTAACATATTAAGCAAAATGCAGTTAACAGTGGCTTAGTGCCAAGAGAAAATGTGTGGTTCTTAGAAACCTGTCTTCTTAGCTTCCTACATCTGTCTTCTCAGCCCTCTACATCTTGTCAGGCATCTACATCTCAGCCATTTACATCTCAGCCATCTACATTATTTTCAGTCTTACTCAGAATATAAGTTATTCTGAATCACCACTAATGACCTCTTCTCACCACCAGTAAGTAAAATGATTGTAAATTAAGTAGAGTATTAAAAAATTACTATACAGTAAAGTACTGTTCTGTAGTAGTAGTATAGGTTATAACATTTGTATTCTTAGTGTCCAGGTGTGTACTGCATCAACAGACCAGCTCCACTACTTCAGGAGACAACTGGACCATCATGAAATATTAATTTCATAATTTGGAAGCTGCAGATATTTGGCATTATTGTAGCCCCCCTTTTCCCCTATTAATCCATTAATGAGAGGTTTTACTGTATTGTTTCGTATTAAATGAGAATTTTGGGTGACAGATATTGAAAACATTAAAATACAGTGGTACCTCTACTTATGAGCAGCTCCCAACTCGAACAATTATGTAAGTGTATTTTTGTAGGTGCTTTTGTAAGTGTATTTTTGGGAGTCTGAAATGGATTAATCAAATTTTCATTATTTCTTATGCGAAAAAATTCCTTCGGTATCGGCACTTGAATAGCTGTCTGAAACGAATTAAGCTTGTAACTCGAGGTACCACTGTATATAAAAAATATTTTGATACATTTTTACAGCTCAGATGTGTTTTGGATTTTTTTTTTGCATGCTATTACAATGAAAATGGAAAGAGGACATATTGTTTATTTTAATTTTGCTGTGATTATATATATATATATCTCTCTCTCTCTCTCTCTCTCTCTCTCTCTCTCTCTCTCTCTCTCT
>WNWK01011833.1:0-52249 GCA_009830355.1 Cherax destructor | reverse complement strand
TCATCCCTCCCTATCTTCCAGATGCCTCCAACTCTCTTCAATAAAGGTAAGTAAATGTTATTTATTAATCTGTTTTTTATTATTTAGTATTAGTAGTAGTATTTATAGTTTTAATAATGTTGTTTAATGTATGTAGAACTATAATTAAAATGTATTTTTTGTGAATATTTTTGGGTGGAACGGATTAATTGTATTTACATTATTTCTTATGGGAAATAGGGTTTTGAATTACAAATTTTTTGTGTTAAAAACTAGCTCCTGGAACGGATTAATTATGTTAGTCGAGGGACCACTGTAGTGTCTAAGGCCAATGTGCGATGTAAATATTGTGCAGAGAATTTGTAGTGTGGAAATTAGGTGTGGAGTTACTAAAAGCATTAGTCAGAGGGCTGAAGAGGGGTTGTTGAGGTGGTTTGGTCATTTAGAGAGGATGGAACAAAGTAGAATGACTTGGAGAGCATATTATAAATCTGTAGGGGAAGGAAGGCAGGGTAGAGGTCGTCCTTGAAATCGTTGGAGGGAGGGGGTAAATGAGGTTTTATGGGCGAGGGGCTTGGACTTCCAGCAAGCGTTTGTGAACGTGTTAGACAGGAGTGAATGGAGAGAAATGGTTTTTGGAACCTGAAGAGCTGTTGGAGTGTGAGCAGGGTAATATTTTGTGAAGGGATTCAGGGAAACCGGTTAGCCAGATTTGAGTCTTGGAGGTGGGAAGTACAATGCCTGCACTTTAAAGGAGGGGTTTGGGATATTGGCTGTTTGGAGTGACATCTAGACTGTCGTATCTGAGCGCCCCTGCAAAGACAGTGATTGTGTATGAATGATGGTGAAAGTGTTGAATGATGATGAAAGTTTTTTCACCCTGCCTCGGTGGGAAACGGCTGACAGTTAAAATAAAAATATGTATATATGTATATATGGAGACAAAGAACTTTGTCCATGGAAGTAAAGAGGGGAATGTATGAGAGTATAGTTATACCAACACTCTTATATGGGTGTGAAGCATGGGTGATGAATGTTGCAACGAGGAGAAGGCTGGAGGCAGTGGAGATGTCATGTCTGAGGTCAATGTGTGGTGTGAATATAATGCAGAGAATTCGGAGTTTGGAAATTAGGAGGAGGTGCGGGATTACCAAAACTATTATCCAGAGGGCTGAGGAGGGGTTGTTGAGGTGGTTCGGACATGTAGAGAGAATGGAACGAAATAGAATGACCTCGAGAGTGTATAAATCTGTAGTGGAGGGAAGGCGGGGTAGGGGTCGCCCTAGGAAAGGTTGGAGGGAGGGGGTAAAAGAGGTTTTGGGTGCGAGGGGCTTGGATTTCCAGCAAGCATGCGTGTGCGTATTTGATAGGAGTGAATGGAGACAAATGGTTTTTAATACTTGACGTGCTGTTGGAGTGTGAGCAAAGTAACATTTATGAAGGGATTCAGGGAAACCGGCAGGCCGGACTTGAGTCCTGGAGATGGGAAGTACAGTGTCTGCACTCTGAAGGAGGGGTGTTAATGTTGCAGTTTTATAACTGTAGTGTAAAGCACCCCTCTGTCAAGACAGTGATGGAGTGAATGATGATGAAAGTTTTTCTTTTTCGGGCCACCCTGCCTTGGTGGGAATCGGCCGATGTGTTAATAAAATAAATAAAATGTATATATGTAGTACAAGAACTTCAAAATATTTTCTCTTTCAGGTGTATGTGTGTAGAACATGCAGGCACGTTTTCTGCTTCAATTGCGACATATTTCTTCATGAAACAATTCACTCCTGCCCAGGATGTGCTTCAAATCCTACAATATCTCAATATAACACAAGCTGAAAAATGTGTATACTATATCATATATATCTTTATACAGATGTTGCATATTTAATGTCATGCATAATTAACTTTGACCCATATGTTAGGCAACAAAAGTTACTCACACATTCAAGAGTTAATAGATAATTAATTAATGAGTAGTATTATAAAAAAATGAAGAAACTACATGGAAGATAACAGTAGGTAAATATAGTATGTTTTTAAGGGCTTCAGGAATGTAATGGCAACTACAGAATAACAAGCCAAGTACAGTGGTACCTCGAGTTACGATATTTTTTCGTTCGAGAATGCTGTTCAAGTGCCATTACCAAACGAATTTATCCCCATAAGGAATAATGTAAAATAGACTAGTCCTTTTACACCCCCAAAAATATACCTACAAAAGCATTTAAAAAAATAAACTTACATAAAAGGGCGATTTTGGGGACCATCGTAACTCGAGGTACCACTGTAATTGTTTCCAGAGAAAAAGATATGATGCTCCTTAATGTCACTTAACCAAATCTCTAAAAAAAATTCATCTGCAGTCAGTGAAACTATTGATATAAAATGTTTAATAATGCATGTTAAAGCTAAGATAGTTAGTTTATTTTCATACATTATGTTTAGTACAATTATCAGAAGACAGAAGACAGCTAAAGAGAGCAGTTCAGAGGCATAAATTTATTTTCATTATTCCTGGAAGCAGAATCCTATGGTTTGCATAGTAAAAGTTAGATCTCATGTAGAAAAAATGTAGAAGGGATGGTTATTACTTTATTATAAATCTTCATTTCTGAACTGTAACAGTTATAATGCTCATTTCAACTGATCATTGAAGGTTTGGTGACCAGTATCCTCAGTAATTGACAATTTTTCATTTTGCTCAACTTTGTGTAGGAAAGTTAAATAAGCAGTATATAAGAAATGCTGTTGATGAAAATTAACAAGCATGGGAAAACTTGTAATATACTGTATACTGTACGTATATCTATTTATATAAATGTGTTCTTTCTATTTTGTGTTTGATTTCACTTGTCTCATAGAACTGAAGATATTAGGTTAATCTTAATAACTAAAATTTATTATACATGTACCTTCTTTACTTTTTTGTGTATTTTTTGAATCAGTTCATCAAATCTGTATCACTTCATTATTCTTTTCTCTTATTCTCATTTACTTGGGGAAATAGAAGGTAAGAATTGTAGAAGGTGACTAAAATACCAGGCATGAGGGGTAGGTCACTGCATTTCTTGTACCTCTAACAAAAATTAGTTGGAATAAGCGTTGAGAGATATTTTGACTGGGTTGTTTGAATGTATCTGGAATGTAGAAATAAAAGATAGTTGTGCTTAGAAGTAGGTTTTGAAATGCTGTATATAATACATATTTAAGAAGAAAAAGGATACAGTATATAAATATATAAAGTATGACAAAGCATCTAAGCAGGTTGGTCTGCTGGACTCTGTGCTAATAGGCAAAATATTTTGGGTTAGGCATTTGTATGTACAGTGAGCCCCCGGTTCTCGTCGGTAATCCGTCACAGGGCCCGTCAACCACCGGTTTGGTCGAACTCCGATTCTATTTTCCCCATAAGAAATAATGGAAATAAAATTAATCCGTTCTAGACATCCAAAAGTATTAAAATAAAATATTTTTTAGAACTTTTTGACATTAAACACAATTTTATAAAAAATTAAGAAATAAATAGTACAATAACATGTCACTTACATTTATTGAAGAGTTGTTGATGTGTGGAGGAGGGGAGAAGGTGGAGTAGTATGCTAGTGTTTGGAAGGGGAATCCCCTTCTATTAACACTGCAGGTACCAAGTTCTTTTCTGGGGTTACTTCCCTTTTTCTTTTAATGCCACTACGACCAGGTTGAGAGTCACTGGACCCCTCTCTAACCAAAAATCTGTCCAGGGAGCTCTGTGTCTGGCAGTTCTTTAAAATGTCCCTAAAATGTGACAAGACATTGTCATTAAACATGTCACATACACGGCCTGCAACATCTTGGTTAGGGTGATAATCATACATAAATGTCTGCACATTAGTCCATTGGGCACAAATCTCAATTTTTGAAGAAGGCACTTTCTTCCATCTCGGTTCCACCTCCTCCTCCTCTGGACCATTTTCCTGAACTGTGGTCTGTTGTTGCTGTTGAAGCTCTTGCAGATCTTCAGTGGTTAACTCTTCATTGTGCTCCTCCACCAACTGTTCCACATCCTGGGTACAAACATCCAACCCCATGGACTTGCCCAGTTCCACAATTTCTTGCACAACAGGCTCAGGCTCAGGGTTCTGAGGCTCAGCCCCAAAACCTTCAAAATCTAGGACACAGTCTGGCCACAATTTTCTCCAGGCAGAGTTCAAAGTCCTGGTAGTCACTCCCTCCCAAGCCTTACCTATAAGCTTTACACAATGCAGGATATGGAAATGATCTTTCCAAAACTCTTTTAGGGTCATATCCATGTCTGTGGTCATATCAAAGCACTTTTGAAACATTGCTTTGGTGTAGAGTTTTTTAAAGTTGCAAATGACCTGCTGTTCCATGGGCTGGAGGAGAGGAGTGGTATTAGGGGGCAAGAACTTCACTTTGATGAACTCACAGCCCTGCACAATTTTCTCTGCCAAGTATGGAGGATGATCAGGAGCATTGTCCATTATCAGGAGGCACTTAAGTGGCAAATTATTTTCCTCGAGATATTTCTTCACACTGGGGCCAAACACGTTTTTGAACCAATCAAGGAAAATTTCCCTAGTGACCCATGCCTTTTTGTTAGACTTCCACATCACACACAAATTAGACTTGGTGATACCGCATCTGCCAAACACTCAGGGTTTTTGAGAATAATACACCAGTAAAGGCTTCACTTTGCAATCACCACTGGCATTAGCACACATCATGAGAGTTAGCCTGTCTTTCATAGGCTTATGTCCTGGCTGTGCCTTTTCCTCCTTTGTAATGTAGGTCCTGTTTGGCATTTTCTTCCAAAACAGGCCTGTTTCGTCACAATTGAACACTTGTTGGGGTTGGAATTGTTCAGCGTCTATGTACCCCTGGAATTCTTGAACATATTTTTCAGCAGCACTTTTGTCAGAACTGGCAGCCTCACCATACCTCACAATATGTATGCCACTTCGCTTCTTAAATCTGTCAAACCAGCCTTTGCTGGCTTTAAATTCGTTCACTTCAGCACTCGTTGCAGGCATTTTCTTGATGAGATCATCATGCAAGTTCCTTGCTTTTTCACATATTATTGCCTGCGTAACACTATCTCCTACTAACTGTTTCTCGTTGATCCACACCAACAACAAAGTTTTCACTTGTTCCAGCATTTGAGATGATCTCTGTTTTGTGACCATACTTGCACCTTTCGCAACAACAGCATCCTTGATTTCCTTTCTCTTGGCTAAAATGGAAGAGATGGTTGAATGGGATTTGCCATAGAGCCTGGCCAGCTCAGTGACACGCACTCCAGTTTCATATTTTGCTATCATCTCCTTCTTCAATTCTACCGTATTTCTGACATTCTTTACCACAGGCTTGGCACTAGGAGCTTTCTTGGGGCCCATGGTGGCTTATTTAGCAGTTGCAAGCACTAAAAACACTGGAATAATGACAATATATATGGTATGAATGCGTGGGTGGTGCATGGGTAGTGGTCGCTCGCTTGTAAATAATAACACACTGAGTGCCTGGGCGCCCAGCTGGGCCACGGTCACACGCGTACGTGTCCAGGATGGCTAGCCAACTCGCCCAACTCCGAGTGGCCGCCTAATACCGAGCCAAAAATATTGTAAAAAAAAACGTTGAACACCGATTTGGCCGAGCTTCGACGCCGTCGAGCACCGGGGGTTCACTGTATACCTGAGTACAGGAGAAGGGTAAATTTAATTGAGGAAAAGGGTATTGTAGAGGTACATAGCACTAACATGGGAGTGTTAATTGCTGACCTTGAAAATGTGCAGAGAACCTTCACGGCACGCATAACTGCGATAAACCACCTCAATTACTGGGAACGCTTGAAGTTCCTAAACCTGTACTCTCTAGAACGCAGGCGGGAGAGATACATTATTATATACACGTGGAAAATTCTCAAGGGATTAGTACCAAACTTGCACACGAGAATCACTCCCTACGAAAGCAAAAGACTCGGCAGGCGATGTAACATCCCCCCAATGAAAAGCAGGGTGCCACTAGCACATTGAGGGACAACACAATAAGTGTCAGGGGCCCAAGATTGTTCAACTGCCTCCCAGCATACATCAGGGGGATTACCAACAGACCTCTGGCTGTCTTCAAGCAGGCACTGGACAGGCACCTAAAGTCGGTACCTGACCAGCCGGGCTGTGGTTCGTACGTTGGACTGTGTGCGGCCAGCAGTAACAGCCTGGTTGATCAGGCTCTGGTCCAACATGAGGCCTGGTCACAGACCGGGCCGTAGGGGCGTTGACCCCTGGAATTCTCTCCACGTAATGTGTCTATAACAGAGATGCACAACTTTAGGACTAAAATGGGGAAAGGCATACTCAGCCTAGTCTCAGAATGGGAGGAAAAGGTAATTGTTAGGCTGAACATAAGGTAGAGGTATACTGAGGGATGACACAAGAATCTGAAGGTGAAGATTGAAGCTGTGTAATGTAAAAAGGTGAAAATTGCTTTATTGTTATGATAATTCTATATATATTGTGCAGGATCATGGAGATTGTGGAAGCAAACAAAAATAACAGACATTGGGTATTCTGATCTCATAATGAAGGAAAATTAGACTGCATCATTCATTGAATGTAATCAATGAATGATATTTAGTCCAGAAAGAGTAGTTGAAGCTGAGAATTACACTTTGTCACCATGGTTGAGTTTGGACAAGACTAAAGGCTGAACGAATAAGATTTATAGTAAATTTTGTCTGCTAAGACAGTGTTCAGAAATGTTATGTAGTATTTCCACAATATTTAGCATCCAAAGAGGAGGCCAAGAAATTGAACAGCTGGGCAAGCCAGAAGGACACCATACAGGAAGAGTGCTGTGGATCTCCAATGTACCATGCTTGTCTCCCGGTAATCACATTTCAGTACGTAATTTGTAATTGGCGCTCTTAAGAGCTACGGGTAAAGTGGTATGGGTCACTCCCTGATGCTTGATTTTTGAAAAGGAAGTATAGTTTCAAAGATTTGCACTTCTCATTACAGTGGTAGTTTTCAGAGTCAAGACATAAGCATGTCACCAAGTATGCTTGGCTGTCTGTATGACATGCATGAGCCTTTGTATATTTAAAGGCCAAATAGCTATCAGCAGTACAGTTGCACTAATGTAAACATGTTTTACACGAATTGCTTGAGCACTTTACTAACCACCAAGGTAAATACACATTTTGTGAAAATTGTCCGAGGCCTATGTGAGAGCAGTGTGAGAAGACGTTGCACAACCCTCATCCTTAGAGATGTGGAGAAAATATGACTCTTGTTTCCCCTCTCACCCATAGCAGGGAAAGAAAAAATAGTGATATGGCACATAGAGCTTCCAATCGTGACGGCATTTGTTGACTATTGAACATCGCAGATTGCTGCCAGGATTGCCAATAAGGGTGAGTGTAAGTAAAGTAAAGTAAATTTGATTTCATTGCAGATTACATAGGTATTGGTAGTTACAATATAAATTGAGAGCAAGGAGAGCCACTGACATGCCATGGCATTAGGGGCAGCTTAATCTAGTAACTTAAAGACTATGTACATATTAATAGAGAAATTTATTGAGTTTATTCTAGTTAAAATTTGTTTTCAAATTACAATATGATGATATTATACTGTTAAAATTATTATATGATGATATTAGATTGTAACAGGTGTTTAGATTCTCGAATGGTAATATGAAATTGAGATTATCTTAAGGAAAAATAACATTGAGCTTTTTTGACATTAACTTATAGTATGAGTATTTAGTTTTGGGTGAGTAGGGGGTAACATAATAGTAACATATTATTAAAAATTGAAATTATCTTATATGAAAGTAATAATGAGCATTTTTCAAAGTAGTTTATAGTATGATTATTTAGTTTTGGGTGAGTAGGTGGTTTTTGAGTTGAGTCTTAAATTGATTTTCAGACAAGGTTATCTTAATATTTACTGGTAATGAATTCCAGATTCTGGGGCCCTTTATGTGCATAGAATTTTTACATAGGTTGTTATGAACTCGGGGTATATCAAAAAGTGATCTGTGTCTTGTGTTGTGGTCATGTTGGATATAATGAGGCCAGTCAAGGCTACGTTGATACTGGTGAAAAGCTTGATCCAAGAATTTTAGCTAAACTCCCTCTTGTATTAAACTGGATTACCTCCCATTTCCTTGGTGTTGTATAACACAGATTTTGAAAAAAAAAAAAATATAGAAAAGTACAGATTTTGCAGTGGTAAATGTGTGGAATAAACTTCAGAATAATACTATTGAAGCAAATTTTATGAAATGTTTTAATAAACTTGGAATTGTTGGATTCCTTGTGATAACTAGCAAATTATTTTAGTCAACTTCAAATTTTCAGTGTTAGTGTGTCTTTAGAATATTATACCCTTTTTTTAGCACTAAGAAATTGGGCTCTCAAACTGAACAATTAAAAAGACATTCACAATATTTCAAACTTATACCATGTAAATTTTCAAGCATTTCCCTTTACCCATTTAGAAGACATTAGTTTTATTAGTTGCTTTTTGCTGATGACACTGTGCTTTTGGGAGATTCTGAAGGGAAGTTGCCGAGGTTGGTGGATGAATTTGGTAGGGTATGTAAAAGAAGAAAATTGAAAGTGAATATAGGAAAGAGTAAGGTGATGAAGATAACAAAAAGATTAGGTGACGAAAGATTGGATATCAGATTGGAGGGAGAAAGTATGGAGGAGGTGAATGTATTCATATATTTAGGAGTGGATGTGTCAGCAGATGGGTCTATGAAAGATGAGGTGAATCATAGAATTGATGAGGGGAAAAGGGTGAGTGCTGCACTTCGGAGTCTGTGGAGATAAAGAACTTTGTCCATGGAAGTAAAGAGGGGAATGTATGAGAGTACAGTGGACCCTCGGTTAACAAAAGTAATCCGGTCCAGGAGCTATTACTTAATCTGAATCTTTCGTAATCTGAAACCTTATTTCCCATAAGAAATAATGTAAATACAATTAATTCGTTCCACAAAAAAATAATCACTCTAAAAAAAAAAACAATAACATTTACTTACCTTTATTGAAGAGTTGCAGGCATCTGGAAGGTAGAGTTGCTGACAGGGGCAGGGTGTTAATGGTTGGAAGGGAAATCCCCTCCAAAAGGACTTCAGGTAACAAGTCCCTCTCTGGGGTTACTTCCTTCTTTTCTTTTAATGCATGCCTGCTACACTCCCTGCATGCCTGCTACACTCCCTGCATGCCTGCTACTCCTGCATGCCTGCTACCTCCCTGCATGCCTGCTACACTCCCTGCATGCCTGCTCACTCCTGCATGCCTGCTACTCCCTGCATGCCTGCTACACTCCCTCTGCATGCCTGCTGCTACACTCCCTGCATGCCTGCTACACTCCCTGCATGCCTGCTACACTCCCTGCATGCCTGCTACACTCCCTGCATGCCTGCTACACTCCTGCATGCCTGCTACACTCCCTGCATGCCTGCTACACTCCCTGCATGCCTGCTACACTCCCTGCATGCCTGCTACACTCCCTGCATGCCTGCTACACTCCCTGCATGCCTGCTACACTCCCTGCATCCCTGCTACACTCCCTGCATGCCTGCTACACTCCCTGCATGCCTGCTACACTCCCTGCTCACTGCCTGCTACACTCCCTGCATGCCTGCTACACTCCCTGCATGCCTGCTACACTCCCTGCATGCCTGCTACACTCCCTGCATGCCTGCTACACTCCCTGCATGCCTGCTACACTCCCTGCATGCCTGCTACACTCCCTGCATGCCTGCTACACTCCCTGCATGCCTGCTACACTCCCTGCATGCCTGCTACACTCCCTGCATGCCTGCTACACTCCCTGCATGCCTGCTACACTCCCTGCATGCCTGCTACACTCCCTGCATGCCTGCTACACCCTGCATGCCTGCTACACTCCCTGCATGCCTGCTACACTCCCTGCATGCCTGCTACACTCCCTGCATGCCTGCTACACTCCCTGCATGCCTGCTACACTCCCTGCATGCCTGCTACACTCCCTGCATGCCTGCTACACTCCCTGCATGCCTGCTACACTCCCTGCATGCCTGCTACACTCCCTGCATGCCTGCTACACTCCTGCATGCCTGCTACACTCCCTGCATGCCTGCTACACTCCCTGCATGCCTGCTACACTCCCTGCATGCCTGCTACACTCCCTGCATGCCTGCTACACTCCCTGCATGCCTGCTACACTCCCTGCATGCCTGCTACACTCCCTGCATGCCTGCTACACTCCCTGCATGCCTGCTACACTCCCTGCATGCCTGCTACACTCCCTGCATGCCTGCTACACTCCCTGCATGCCTGCTACACTCCCTGCATGCCTGCTACACTCCCTGCATGCCTGCTACCCACTCCCTGCATGCCTGCTACACTCCCTGCATGCCTGCTACACTCCCTGCATGCCTGCTACACTCCCTGCATGCCTGCTACACTCCCTGCATGCCTGCTACACTCCCCTGCTACACTCCTGCTACACTCCCTGCTACACTCCCTGCTACACTCCCTGCACACTCCTGCTACACTCCCTGCTACACTCCCTGCTACACTCCCTGCTACACTCCCTGCTACACTCCCTGCTACACTCCCTGCTACACTCCCTGCCACTCCCTGCTACACTCCCTGCTACCTCCTGCTACACTCCTGCTACACTCCCTGCATGCCTGCTACACTCCCTGCATGCCTGCTACACTCCTGCATGCCTGCACACTCCCTGCATGCCTGCTACACTCCCTGCATGCCTGCTACACTCCTGCATGCCTGCTACACTCCCTGCATGCCTGCTACACTCCCTGCATGCCTGCTACACTCCCTGCATGCCTGCTACACTCCTGCATGCCTGCTACACTCCTGCATGCCTGCTACACTCCTGCATGCCTGCTACACTCCCTGCATGCCTGCACACTCCCTGCATGCCTGCTACACTCCCTGCATGCCTGCTACACTCCTGCATGCCTGCTACACTCCCTGCATGCCTGCTACACTCCCTGCATGCCTGCTACACTCCCTGCATGAATGCTACACTCCCTGCATGAATGCTACCACTGGGGTGCCACTAGGAAGCTTCTTTGGACCCATGGTGACTTATTTCACAGTGACAATCACTAAACTACCAAAAAAAAAACCACCAAATATATTGTGAATCTTTGAAAGAGCGCGCTAGGTAATGTTCTCTCAATGGTAAACAACGCTTCACTGGCGTCCTGCGCTTGCACGGAGCAGGCGGACACGTCTAATACCTTTCGGTAACCGAGGAATTTTTCGCTAACCGATTACGAAAAAAGCTTTCTGTTTCCGAAGCTTTCGTTAACAGGACCTTTCGTTAACCGAGGGTCCACTGTATAGTTATACCAACACTCTTATATGGGTGTGAAGCATGGGTGATGAATGTTGCAGCGAGGAGAAGGCTGGAGGCAGTGGAGATGTCATGTCTGAGGGCAGTGTGTGGTGTGAATATAATGCAGAGAATTCGTAGTTTGGAAATTAGGAGGAGGTGTGGGATTACCAAAACTGAGGAGGGGTTGTTGAGGTGGTTCGGACATGTAGAGAGAATGGAACGAAACAGAATGACTTCGAGAGTGTATAAATTTGTAGTGGAGGGAAGGCAGGGTAGGGGTCAGCCTAGGAAAGGTTGGAGGGAGGGGGTAAAGGAGGTTTTGTGTGTGAGGGGCTTGGACTTCCAGGAAGCATACATGAGCGTATTTGATAGGAGTGAATGGAGACAAATGGTTTTTAATACTTGACGTGCTGTTGGAGTGTGAGCAAAGTAACATTTATGAAGGGATTCAGGGAAACCGGCAGGCCGGACTTGAGTCCTGGAGATGGGAAGTACAGTGTCTGCACTCTGAAGGAGGGGGTGTTAATGTTGCAGTTTTATAACTGTAGTGTAAAGCACCCTTCTGGCAAGACAGTGATGGAGTGAATGATGATGAAAGTTTTTCTTTTTCGGGCCACCCTGCCTTGGTGGGAATCGGCCGATGTGTTAATAAATAAAAAAAAAAATATAGTTTTTATCTAAAATATACAACAGATATTAAATATTAAGCAAAATATTAAATACTTTTTACCATGATATGTGTCCTTGCACATGAGAATGACTTGTGTGTGTTTCAATAAGATCCATCTATTGGTTTCTATGATGTAAATGGGAGAACAGCCATGCTAAAACCAGTCCCAGAGATGCCTACCAAGTATCAGCGAGTGACTGATGAGGTACCCCTGAAGGGGAACACTAAAGTACTGTAGTTGCCTGATTTTTTTCCTCCAAATTTTATTGTTTATAACTTGAGGTACCCCTGTGGTTTAGCGCTTCTATTTGATTATAATAATAATAATATAACTTGAGGATGTCTATCACTTTGCATGCACTAACTTTGTTTCAAGCTTTCAATATAAAAGGACTGTACTTTGAAGAAGGTTGGGACTGTTCTTGCAGTGTGCTGGTGCCAATTTTCCCGTTAAATTTATTTTTAAAGTGGTGTATTTTTTCCATGAAATATCTTGAGAGGGAACTAGTAAGTTCTTTATTTTCTTGATCAGTTGAGCTGTGGTGCCTCCATTGGACTGTCAGGCCATCAGCCAGGAGGCCTGGTTTGAGAGTAGGCCATGGGGATCAGTTTTATTTTCAAAATGTAGCTTTTTCTGTGAAATAACTTGAGTATGCCTCTTCTGAACAGTTTCAATTTTTAATGGCTGATGCTCCTTATGGACAGGATAACATCCAGTCAGCTTAGTCTTAGTAGATGCAAATTTGCCCATTTCCTAATATTGTTAATAAACTGGGCAATGCATTAAGAATACCTTTTCTTTTCAAACTCTCACTGACAGTGGACTTTGGTTAGAGGGTCTCATTGATTTTGGGTGGGACAAGTTTTAATTTATGAATTTTATTAAAGAAAGTGGTTTCCATGCAATAACTGGTAAATGCCTGTTCTGACCAGCTTCAAACCCTAAATCCTGGTGTATCTTAGAGATTTTTTGGTTGATCTTGGGCTGTGTAGGTGCCAATATGCCAGTTTTATTGAAGAAATTGTAAAAATTTAAATACTATTGGATTTCATGTGATAATTTGTGAATGTCTTCTTAAAGGAAACTTTGAATTGTCATTAGACTGTGTATGTGTTTGCCAGTTTGCAGAACTGTACTTCATCCACTCAGTTGTTCCTGTCTGGTAGCTCATACATGGTACAGTATTCAAATTCCTGTTATTAAAAAATAAAATATTTTTCATAATAATATAGGATTGCAGGGAATTTGAAACAGAATATAATTGAGAAATATTGAAAGCTCATATTTTTATAGCATTTTTATTTTTCACAAGTTCACTGAGTTCTTAAATATCGTAGTTTTGTGTCTTTATTGTAGAACCAGTCATAAACTCAGGTATGTCTTGGGTTTTTCCTTTGCCATTGTCACCTTGGTATTATATCATTTCCAATCTTTGCAATGCCACCACCATAGCCATGGACATGAATCTCTGTGAGTGTCGTTTTGGTGGCTGCCATGCCGTCCTACCCTGTCCTCCTGAGCCCGACCAGTCATGAACTGCTGATATCGACATAGCTGATAGCCCCGGTTCTTTTTCTTTTCATTATAACAATTCCCCTTCCCTCAATATTCTCCCCACTTCCTGCTCACCCCTCATAGGTCCTTACCTGAGAGTCAGTTTTGTGTAGTCTAACTTAGGTACAGTGTTTTTTCTTCCTCCAAATTTTTTGTTAATAACTTGAGAATGTCAAATCCAATTGGATTCAAATGTTTAACACTGGTGAACTATAACTAGGGAAAAGTTCATGGTGCTTTTGTCATGTATATGTAGGTGTTGTCTGATCAATTTTATACAGATCATTCCTAATTTTGGTTTGCATGCAGTAACTAGAAAAAGCTTCTTCTGATTGGTTTCAAACTGTCAGTACTGGTGTATCCTATTAAGAGGAAGATTGGGATTGTATTTCAAATTGTATAATATTTTTTCTGTGAAATAACTTGAGTATGTTATCTTTGAATGACCTCAATCTTCAATTGCCAGTGCAGTGTCTGAAAAGGATAACAACTTTGAGATTTAGACTGCATTGGTGCAAATTTGTCAAACTTTATTAACATAGTTAATAAACATGGAATTGTTGGATTCTGTGCTATAACTGGAGAATACATATTCTGGTGTATACTGGGCCGGTATACTACTCCAAAATATGTACTCACAGACCCAGCCATGGGTGTCAATGCTCCCACAGCCCAGTCTGTGACCAGGCCACTTGGGGAATCAGGGCCTGATCAACCAGGCTGTTACTGCTAGCTGCATGTAGACTGACGTACGAACCACAGCCTGGCTGGTCAGGTACTGACTTTAGGTGCCTGTCCAGCACCTTCTTGAAGACAATCAGGGGTTAGCTTTAAACTTTTAATGCTGGTTTGTTTTCCTCAAAAGAAGCTTAGGATTGACTTTGGATAGTGTATGTGTATATATATCTGCACATACACATCTATATGAATGGATGCATGTGCACACACATGCACACACACACACACACACACACGCGCACACACAGAGGGAGAGGGAGCAGAAGCGCTATGTGTACCACTAACAATAACCTTCAACACATCTATCAAAACAGGGAGACTACCTGAGGTATGGAAAACAGCAGACGCAGTCCCAATTTTTAAAAAAGGAGACAGACACAAAGCATTAAACTACAGACCAGTGTCACTGACATGTATAGTATGCAAAGTCATGGAGAAGATTATTACAAGAGGAGTGGTGGAGCACCTAGAAAGGAATGAGCTTATCAACGACAGTCAGCATAGTTTCAGGGACGGGAAATCCTGTGTCACAAACCTACTGGAGTTCTGTGACAGGGTGACAGCAGTAAGACAAGAGAGAGAGAGGTGGGTAGATTGTGTTTTCTTGGACTGTAAGAAGGCATTTGACACAGTTCCACACAAGAGATTAGTGCAAAAGCTGGAGGACCAGGCAGGGATAACAGGGAAGGCACTGCAATGGATCAGGGAATACCTGTCAGGAAGACAACAGTGAGTCATGGTACATGGCAAGGTGTCGGAGTGGGCGCCTGTGACAAGCGGGGTTCCACAGGGGTCAGTCCTAGGACCAGTGCTGTTTCTGGTATTTGTGAACGACGTGATGGAAGGAATAGACTCAGAAGTGTCCCTGTTTGCAGATGGTGTGAAGTTGATGAGAAGAATTCAGTCGGACAAGGACCAAACAGAACTACAAAGGGATCTGGACAGACTGCAGGCCTGGTCCAGCAACTGGCTCCTGGAGTTCAACCCCACCAAGTGCTAAGTCATGAAGATTGGGGAAGGGCAAAGAAGACCACAGACAGAGTACAGTCTAGGGGGCCAGAGACTACAAACCTCAATAAAGGAAAAGGATCTTGGGGTGAGTATAACAATGGGCACATCTCATGAGGTGCACATCAACGAAATAAGTGCTGCAGCATACGGGCGCCTAGCAAACCTTAGAACAGCATTCCGACATCTCAATAAGTAATCGTTCAGGACCCTGTACACCGTGTACGTTAGGCCTATATTGGAGTATGCCGCACCAGTTTGGAACCCACCCCTAGCCAAGCATGTAAGGAAATTAGAGAAAGTGCAAAGGTTTGCAACAAGACTAGTCCCAGAGCTAAGGGGCATGTCCTACAAGGATAGGTTAAGGGAAATCAACCTGATGACATTGGAGGACAGGAGAGATAGGGGGAATATGATAACGACATATAAAATACCGAGAGGAATCGACAAGGTGGACAGACAGGATGTTCTAGAGATAGGGCACAGCAACAAGGGTTCACAGTTGGAAGTTATAGACTCAGATGAATCACATCGATGTTAGAAAGTATTTCTTCAGTCACAGAGTTGTCAGGAAGTATAACGATGTGTTATTTGGCGTTTTGGAGGCGTGATTGTAAATGATAAGGCTTCGGAAGCTTCTTACTTTATTTGTAATAAAGGTGCGGGTAACAGGCTGCGTGTCTGTGGCCATGGCCAAGGGCCATGCCTTGCGAGAGGGAGACGAGTTAGGCCTGTTGACTGACTGAAGTTTGGGCGCCAAGTGAGGGAGAGGCAGGGGTGAGGCAGACTCACATGGGTATGCCTACAGGCTTGCCCTCTGGCGGAATACTATGGAAACTAGCATGGCACGAAATATGAACTCAGCTGGCAGACAGCATGGGCTGTCTATGCAGACAGTCAGGCTGTCTACATCGCTCGGTCACGCTACCCATGGTCGTCCCGACCATGAATAACATTAAAAAAAACTCGGGTCTCTCTCTCGCAAGAACAGGTCACAGAACACGTAAGAAAAAACATATATACATAAACATATGGACATAGAAAAAAAAACTTCCTCCAGAGAGGGAAGAAAAAAACGGTGTGCTTCGTGGTCTAAGGCAGTGAGCGTCGATGCAGCATTGCACGCCTTCCTGCGTCTGGATACATACTGCAACACGGGAGACAGCTGTGGCTGAGCTGCGACATAACAGGGTACGATCTCCTCTGGGAGGTGAAGCAGACATCGTAGTAGTCGCTGCAGGGGTTCACTCAACCTGGGGCACAACTGCTGGTGCCCTCGAGTGAGGCATCGTCAGTAGTCGCAACAGGACAGGACTGGCAAGCGACTCGGGAGGACATTCCTCGACTGGTTCTGTCGCTGCTGGCGAGTGTGGAGTGAGTCGTGACAGGAACGACTCGGCGAAACATCTGGAGGTTGTAACATCATACTGCAGTGAGTGGGCTAGCAGTCAAAGTGACATCATCTTTGTGCAGGGTGCTCACTGAAGCTGTGACACGAGGCTGGCAGTCGCCTGCCAACAGGCTTAACTGCGGCTTGGCGAGTGACATCTCTCGACAGTAGAAGTTACAGCAGAGGGCAGTGTAAGCGTCCCCAGACTGGTCATCTGCAATAACTGGACTGACGGTCTTGGAGGTGAAGTGGAACGGTCTCGATGGGAGAATCATCGCGGGTACGATTCAGCAAAGGCATCTACGAGCGGCGAACAATAAGAGCTTTCTGTACAAGGCGCTCGAACGCTCGTAACTGACGCCTGGACTGACAAATGTCAGCTGTCAAGCGCGCGGGGCGCTGGTCACACACTGGGTGACAAAGTAACACACAGGTGCTACATAGGACACACGAGAAACTGCACTTATACTGCACATGTGGTACAACATAGCTTACTAGCAAATGACGCTTTTCTGTATAAAAATTGTCACTAAGCAATACACGAACATGTGAGAACACTGACTGAGAGGAATAATGAACACTCGACTTATATCTTCTCTCAAACTTCTCGACAAATAATGAAAAATAAAATGCTCACTGTGAACTAGAACACACGGGACATCATGTGGGTGATGTCAGGCGTGACGTCGCGAGTGACGTCAGCAGACGTCGCGAGGGACGTCAGGCAACATCGTGGGTGACGTCGCGAGGTGACGTTCTGGAGTGACATGATGATGGATGTCATGGGGTGACATCGCGAAGTGACATCAGTGGAGTGACGTCGTGGAGTCGGCAGCATCGTGACGTCAGCAGCATGGTGGTGACGTCATGGGTTGATGTAGGCGCAGACCCACACGTGGTCACACGTGGCTTCGAGAGGCCTTGACACTCGGATACACAGTTCTGGCAAGAATTCACAAGGAAATTCACAGAAAACAGCATAGAGGGAGTGGGCAGTGAGTGGTGTATGGTGTGTGGCGGCGTACACTAGGGCGGGCGTGAGTGTCTGGGTGAGAGGCGAGGAGCCCGGCCGCTTCCTACTATCACCCTACCCATACACGAGGGAGACACCCACACTAGACGCTGAAATCACCACTAACTCACCTCTGAAGTGCTGAAATAGCAGTGCTGAGCTGAACAACAACAGTAGAACATGCTGGCAAGGCTGAGCACGTGACTGAGAAACAGCATGGGACGCTGTGACGTGAAGTCAGTGACGCCATTTCTCGGAGAATCAGACAAATTTCGGCCCGAATCCTGCTTGTACCTGTGTCTGGATGCTGAGATTTGCAGACACGACATCAGGATAACTCGTTGAGAGACGGATGCTTCTTGTAGAGACTGATGAAGTGGTAGATACTTCATTCCTCTTCCTCCCCTCAACACACCTGCTGCGAGGCACCGCTGTCACCATTTATAACGATGTGTTATTTGGCGTTTTGGAGGCGTGGTTGTAAATGATAAGGCTTCGGAGGCTTCTTACTTTATTTGTAATAAAGGTGCGGGTAACAGGCTGCATGTCTGTGGCCATGGCCAAGGGCCATGCCTTGCGAGAGGGAGACGAGTTAGGCCTGTTGACTGACTGAAGTTTGGGCGCCAAGTGAGGGAGAGGCAGGGGTGAGGCAGACTCACATGGGTATGCCTACAGGCTTGCCCTCTGGCGGAATACTATGGAAACTAGCATGGCACGAAATATGAACTCAGCTGGCAGACAGCATGGGCTGTCTATGCAGACAGTCAGGCTGTCTACATCAGTGGAATTGTCTGGGAAGTGATGTAGTGGAGGCAAGATCCATTCATAGCTTTAAGAAGAGGTATGATAAAGCTCATGGCGCAAGAAGAGTGACCCAGTGGCGGCCAGTGAAGAGGCGGGGCCAGGAGCTATCTGGAGAGAATTCCAGGGGTCAACGCCCCCGCGGCCCGGTCTGTGACCAGGCCTCCTGTTGGACCAGAGCCTGATCAACCAGGCTGTTACTGCTGGCCGCACGCAGTCCAATGTACGAACCACAGCCCGGCTGAGCAGGTACCGACTTGAGGTGCCTGTCCAGTGCCTGCTTGAAGACAGCCAGGGGCTTGTTGGTAATCCCCCTGATGTATGCTGGGAGGCAGTTGAACAATCTTGGGCCCCTCACACTTATTGTGTTGTCCCTCAACGTGCTAGTGGCACCCCTGCTCTTCATTGGGGGGATGTTTCATCGCCTGCCGAGTCTTTTGCTTTCGTACGGAGTGATTTTTGTGTGCAAGTTTGTGTGCAAGTATGACTCGACCCCTGCAACCACAACTAGGTGAGTACACGTGGTGGCACGGGAGTAACATCAACATTAGTGCTCGATGAATTTAATGTTTTGTGGCCGACCCTCTTTCTTAGTATATGACCGACTCCACTACTACTACTACCACCACTATTACTCCACCACTTTCTCTTGTTCCCGCCCCTGTCTGCTGCCTATATAAACCCTCTCCCTCCCTTATTTTTGTTAGTGTGACTTTGTAAATGGTCCAAGTCGGACCGAAACGTCGTCGTAAGCTCCTCTCTTCTATGTGCGGGTTATTTGTGTAACAACACAGTTCCTCACAAGAAATTAGTGCAAAAGCTAGAGGAGCAGGCAGGAATACAAGAAAGGCACTACAATAAATCAGAGAATACCTGACAGGAAGGAAAGAACGAGTCATGGTACGTGATGAGATGTCAGAATTAGGTACATGTGATGAGCAGGGTTCCACAGGGGTTAGTCCCAGGGCCGGTGCTATTTCTGGTATATGTGAATGACACGACGGAAAGGATAGATTCAGAGGTGTCCCTGTTTGCAGAGGATGTGAATTAAATCGGATGAGGATCAGGTAGGACTACAAAGGTATCTCGACAGGCTGCAAACCTGGTTCAGCAACTGGCTCCTGGAGTTTAACCCCACCAAATTGAAAGTCATGAAGATAAGGAAAGGTCAAAGAAGACCATAGACAGAGTACAAGCTAAGGGGCCAAAGACTGCAAACCTCACTTGAGTAAAAGGATCTTGGGGTGAGTATAATACCGAGTACATCACCTGAGGCACACATCAACCAAATAACTGCTGCAACATATGGGCTCCTGGCAAACCTAAGAATAGCATTTTGACACCTTAGTAAAGAATCATTGAAGACTCTGTACACCGTGTATCAGGTCTACATTGGAGTATGCAGCACCAGTATGGAACCCACACCTGGTCAAGCACGTCAAAAGATTAGAGAAAGTGCAAAGGTTTGCGACAAAAATAGTCCCGGAGCTAATGGTTATGCCCTACGAGGAGAGGTTAAGGGAACTCGACCTGACGACACTGGAGGACAGGAGGGATAGGGAAGGACATGATAAAGCCATCTAAAATACTGAGAGGAATTGATAAGGTGAAAAGGGACAGGATGTTTCAGAGATGGGACACAGCAACATGGGGTCACAACTGGAAGTTGAAAACTCAGACGAGTTACAGGGATGTTTGGAAGTATTTATTCAGTCATAGAGTTGTCAGGAAGTAGAACAATCTGGAGAGTGATGTAGTGGAGGCATAATTCATACACAGCTTTAAGAAAAGATACGATAAAGAGGGAGTGGGGAAAGGAAAGAGGGAGTGGGGAAAGGAAAGAGGGAGTGGGGAAAGGAAAGAGGGAGTGGGGAGAAGAAAGAGGGAGTGGGGAAAGAAAACGTGGGAATGGAGAAAGGAAACGTGGGAGTGCAGAAAGAAAATGGGGAAGTGGGGAAAAGAAACGGAAAAGAAGGGAAAGGAAAAGGAAAGCGGGGATAAAGGGATAAGAGAGTCCCTGCTCATGGAGCAGGGAGTGAATGGACCTAATCGCGATCAACGAAGAGGCGAGGCCAGGAGATCTGACTTGACCCCTGCAACCATAACTAGGTGAGTGTAAGCATTCATATCCATACATACATGTATGGATACCTACACAGGTAACAGAAGCAAGACACGAGAGAGAGGGGTGGATAGACTTCATTTTCTTGGACTACAAGAAGGCGTTCGACACAGTTCCTCACAAGAGGTTAATGCAAGAGCTAGAGGATCAGGCACACATAACAGGAAAGGCACTGCAATGGATCAGAGAATATCTGACAGGGAGGCAACAACGAGTCATGGTACATGACGAGGTGTCATAGTGGGCACCTGTGATGAGTGGGGTTCCACAGGGGTCAGTCCTAGGACCTGTGCTGTTTTTGGTATATGTGAATGACATAACGGAAGGGATAGACTCAGAAGTGTCTCTGTTTGCAGATGATGTGAAGTTAATGAGAATTAAATCAGGCAGGACTACAAAGAGACCTGGACAGGCTACAAGCCTGGTCCAGTAACTGGCTCCTTAAATTTAACCCTGCCAAATGCAAAGTAATGAATATCGGGGAAGGGCAAAGAAGACCGCAGACAGAGTATAGTCTAGGTGGCCAAAGATTGCAAACCTCACTCAAGGAAAAAGATCTTGGGGTGAGTATAATACCGAGCACATCTCCTGAGGCACACATCAGTCAGATAACTGCTGCAGCATACGGGCGTCTGGCAAACCTAAGAATAGCGTTCCAATACCTCAGTAAGGAATCGTTCAAAACTCTGTACACCATATACGTCAGGCCCATACTGGAGTATGCAGCACCAGTTTGGAACCCACACCTGGTCAAGCAAGTCAAGAAATTAGAGAAAGTGCAAAGGTTTGCAACAAGACTAGTCCCAGAGATAAGGGGATTGTCCTACGAAGAAAGGTTAAGGGAAATCGGCCTGACGGCACTAGAGGACAGGAGGGTTAGGGGAGACATGATAACGACATATAAAATACTGCGAGGAATAGATAAGGTGGACAGAAACAGGATGTTCCAGAGATGGGACACAGAAACAAGGGGTCACAATTGGAAGTTGAAGACTCCTATGAGTCAAAGGGATGTTAGGAAGTATTTCTTCAGTCATAGAGTTGTCAGGAAGTGGAATAGCCTAGAAAGTGACGTAGTGGAGGCAGGAACCATACATAGTTTTAAGACGAGGTTTGATAAAGCTCATGGAGCAGGGAGAGAGAGGACCTAGTAGCAATCAGTGAAGAGGCGGGGCCAGGAGCTATGAATCGACCCCTGCAACCACAAACAGGTGAGTACACGCATTCATAGCCACAAGCCGGGTCACCATCTGGAAAAGACCCGGGCAGGGACAACACCGGCGAATCTACTACTCATAGCCACACACATAAATGCATACATTAGCTTAAATTATATATATATGCATATGGGATACTTAACCTAGAGTGTTAATAACCCAAGATAATCCAGGAAAGCCAGAGTGTGGTATATTTTCATTGAGGTCTTCTTTTTTTACATTAAACTGGTACATGCGCAGTGTGTAAGTACCTTACTGGAGCTTCATAGTTGTAAAGCTAGCTATGTTACTCTATCACATGAAGTGTTGCATAACAAAAACATAAGGTGGGACCAAGTAAACCAAATCCTAAATGATATAAACTGGGAAGATTGCCTAAGCATCACGGATCCTAACCTATGTCTAGAACAAATTAACTCTGTGGCACTTGAGTTTTGCTCAAGGCAAATTCCCTTAAGGAAAAGGAGGAGAAGATGTAAACTAGAAAGAAAGAGGCGCTCCCTATACAGGCGAAGGCAAAGAATAACAGTGCGGCTACAAGAGGCCAATATATCTGAAATACGTAGGGAGGCACTGGTCAGAGAAATAGCAAACATCGAATTAAAACTAAAGGAATCTTACAGGAATCAAGAAACGCGGGAAGAACTAAAAGCCATAAATGAAATTGAAAGAAACCCAAAGTATTTCTTTTCTTATGCCAAAACAAAGTCGAGAACAACATCCAGTATTGGGCCCCTACTAAACCGAGATGGGTCTTACACAGATGACAGCAAGGAAATGAGTGAGTTACTAAAGTCCCAGTATGACTCAGTTTTTAGTGAGCCGCTAACCAGACTAAAAGTTGAAGACCTAAATGAACTTTTTATGAGAGTGCCACAGAACCTGGAAGACGCAAGCCTATCTGACATTACCCTGACGCCACATGACTTTGAAAAGGCGATAAATGACATGCCCATGCACTCCGCTCCAGGCCCCGACTCATGGAACTCAGTGTTCATCAAGAACTGCAAGAAGCCCCTATCACGTGCTTTTAACATCTTATGGAGAGGGAGCATGGACACTGGGGTCGTCCAGCAGTTACTAAAAACAACAAACATAGCCCCACTCCACAAAGGCGGCAGTAAAGCAATGGCAAAGAACTACAGACCAATAGCACTAACGTCCCATATCATAAAAATCTTTGAAAGGGTTCTAAGAAGCAAGATCGCCACTCATCTAGATAACCATCAATTACACAACCAAGGGCAGCATGGGTTTAGAGCAGGTCGCTCCTGTCTGTCCCAACTACTGGACCACTATGACAAGGTCCTGGATGCTCTAGAGGACAAACATAATGCAGATGTTATATACACAGACTTTGCAAAAGCCTTTGATAAGTGTGACAATGGTGTGATAGCACACAAAATGCGTGATAAAGGAATAACAGGAAAAGTTGGTAGATGGATCTATAATTTCCTAACAAGTAGAACACAGAGTAGTAGTCAACAGAGTAAAGTCTGAGGCAGCTAATGTGAAAAGCTCTGTTCCACAAGGCACAGTACTTGCTCCCATCCTGTTCCTCATCCTCATATCGGACATAGACAGGGATATAAGCCACAGTGCCGTGTCTTCCTTTGCAGATGACACCCGAATCTATATGACAGTGTCCACCATTGAAGACACTGCAAGACTCCAAGCAGACATAAACCAAATCTTTAAATGTTCTGCAGAAAACAATATGAAGTTCAATGATGAGAAATTTCAATTACTCAGATACGGAAAACGTGAGGAAATTAAAATCTCATCGGAGTACAAAACTAATTCCAACCACACAATAGAGCGAAAAACTAATGTCAAAGACCTGGGAGTGATCATGTCAGAGGATCTCACCTTCAAGGACCATAACACCGTAGCAATCGCATCTGCTAGAAAAATGACAGGATGGATAATGAGAACCTTCAAAACCAGGGATGCAAAGCCCATGTTGAGACTTTACAAATCGCTTGTTCTATCTAGGCTGGAATATTGCTACACACTAACTGCACCTTTCAAGGCAGGTGAAATTGCTGACCTTGAAAATGTGCAGAGAACCTTCACGGCACGCATAACTGCGATAAACCACCTCAATTACTGGGAACGCTTAAAGTTTCTAAACCTGTACTCCCTAGAACGCAGGCGGGAGAGATGCATTATTATATACACATGGAAAATTCTCGAGGAATTAGTACCAAACTTGCACACGAAAATCACTCCCTACAAAAGCAAAAGACTCGGCAGGCAATGTAACATCCCCCCAATGAAAAGCAGGGGTGCCACTAGCACGTTGAGGGACAACACAATAAGTGTCAGGGGCCCAAGATTGTTCAACTGCCTCCCAGCATACATCAGGGGGATTACCAACAGACCTCTGGCTGTCTTCAAGCAGGCACTGGACAGGCACATAAAGTCGGTACCTGACCAGCCAGGCTGTGGTTCGTACGTTGGACTGCGTGCGACCAGCAGTAACAGCCTGGTTGATCAGGCTCTGGTCCAACATGAGGCCTGGTCACAGACCGGGCCGCGGGGGCGTTGACCTCTGGAATTCTCTCCAGGTAAACTCCAGGTATATGGGATAACGAAATTTGTTAGCCTGAGCGGAGACTTCAGCAGAACGATGGCGATAAGGGTGACACATTTTTATTTATTTTGCAAAATTTGTGACATCAGTAATGTGCTCCTACTCTATTCTATTTGATAGTTACATAAAAGTGTAGAAAGGATGAAGAAAAAAGGGAAGAACTATTTTTTTTACAATATAAAATTGGGTACACAGGCAGTGTGCTGCTACGCTACCCTTCTATGTGATAATTACAGTGTGTGATGAGTGTTTGCTGTCATTTTCCATCACACCATACCACACTATGGATTTTGTGCAGGCGGTAACGAAATCTGTCAGCCTGAACTGGAAGACTTCGGCAATGCAATGGGGACAATGTCCAGTATTCAAGTTGGGTAGCAGATTTTTTTTTTTTAGATTTTGCCACCGAAGTGGCTAGTTTATTGTGCACCCCATATCCATCCTGTGGACGGTAGCGCAAGAGCATATGGATACACAAAAGGCCTAGGCACTAGGCCCCAAAGGGGTTAACAATTGTACATTTGGGTTTATATCTACATTTCAATTATCTGTTACAAGCAGGTATCTTATTTCATGAATAAGATATCTTGACATGTCACATAGGTTATTATATTGTCTATCTCTATATTCCTCAATAAGTGCACAATTAAGCACATAGTGTTCAAGACAGTGACCATATGCCTGATCACATAATTTGCATTTAGTTTGATCATCATCTGTGTCTCCCAAACTGTCAGAAGTACCTGTAGCCAAGCCTAAGCCTGGCCACTACAACATCAGTCAGTCTGTTCACATTGCAAGTTGCTCCACAAACATGCCCATCTGTGCTCGCATTATCATGAGCACAGATAGGCACGTTCATGGAAATTAATTTGGATTTATATCTGCAGTTCACTTATCTGTTACAAGCAAATTTAGGAAATTTGCTTAGAATAAGTGGTATCCTACCTTCACTAATAAGATATCTTGACATGTCACATAGGTTATTATACTGTCTATCTCTCTATTCCTCAATAAGTGGACAATTCAGCACATAGTGTTCAAGACAGTGACCATATGCCTGATCACATAATTTGCATTTAGTTTGATCATCATCTGTGTATCTCCCAAACTGCCAGAAGTACTTGTAGCCAAGCCGAAGCCTGGCCACTACAACATCAGTCAGTCTGTTCACATTGCAAGTTGCTCCATAAACATACTTATCTACATTCATGTTATCATAGTGGGTTATAGATCTACTCAGGCTTCTAACTGCATTCCTATAGCTATCATTTTCATTATTTATTTCTCTCCTAATATTATTCCTAATGCTAGACACATATATACCAAAGTTATATTCTACATTCTCCTTATGGGTGCTCTTCTTGGCTAACATATCAACTTTATCATGAAGGAGTAATCCAATGTGTGACGGAATCCATAGCAAATGTACTTTAATTTTTAGTTGGGTAGCAGCAACGGCAGTTTAAGTAAAATCGTTTCAGCAGAACTGGGATTACTATTATTGGTGAATTACTGTCTTTGAGGATGCCTATCCCACACACGGGAAAAATAAAGTTAAGAAGATATCACCAAGTAAAACAAAATTGATATATAAAATTATGCTTAACAGGAATCGTAGGATCGTTGGCAAGGCTACCAGTTTGGGGACAGGGTGAGGATAGGAGCATGGAGGTATGAGAAACAAACAAGATATAGAGAAGGTAGTCAACAGGAGATGTAGTAATGAGATAGGTGGGGGATTACTCGCCTGGTGGCAATGGAGGGACTGGGGGTTGAGGAATGAGTGCCAAAGCGGTCTCCCTCCCCCATCCCTCTTACTGTGTGTGGTGGCACCCTCAGTCATTGCCACAACATCAGAGTGCCAGCAGTGTCACAAGCGCCCTCTCTCAGCAAGACAAGACCCACATAGTCGTAATTTTTATAGTGAGCACTCGTGTAAACAAACCTGCTCTCCGTGTTTACTTTTATAAGTTCTCCCAGGAAAACTTATTTAACCAACAAGATAATAGTTTGAATGTAACAGACTCCTTAGTGAACCTGCCTAGTAGGACCCAGTAGGCCTATTGTAGGTTTTTATTATATACTTATATAACCCCTGTGGTTTAGCACTCCTTTTTTATTATAATAATAATAATTATATACTTATAAAGTGTGGATTAACAGGTGTGAATATTTGCTTAGCACGAGCCAATTAATCCTCTTGCATTATCATGTGTCGCTGACTGATTTAAACTTATGTTCCGTTAACTGAATGTATTGATGGGAAACTTGAGGAGTATAGTGTGTATAATGTTTTTAAAATATTTAATTAAGTTTCTAGAAAAGCGAGAGCCCATCTTCAACCCGATTCTCTTTAAGGATGGGGGGGGGGGGCAGCCTTGACTCTCGTGAATAGCTCTTAAAAAAAAAAAAAAAGCTGGATCCGCACTCTCCTTCTTCGGATCAAATCTGACTGTCTCCCATTTTTCAGGGGCTGTATTAGGCTTATGGCTTTAGCACTTTCCCTTCAGTATTAGGAAGAATCAGTGTGGGTTGGGCACGTGAGAGGTATAAAGGTGTCTCAGCATGGAAAAACACTTTCATACTTTTACTTTCACTGGATTAGCATATTGAAGGCTGTTATGATAAAATAGGAAGAGAAGCACTGCAGAAGGCATATCAAAGGAAGTTTATGGTGAATCAAAGGTACATAAGCATTAAGCTTTTTATTTCACGACGTTTCGTCCGTTAAAGTTTTCAAAGTTGCACACGTGTCTAATTTATGCATTTGTTGGTATTATGTTCCTTGTGTGCTACGTTGCACCCTTTTGGGTTTTTCCATTTACATGACAAACCTCGTGCAACGTCATTAAATGACACTCTGCTGATGTGTTTGATGCACCAGGAGGTATACTGGCCATCGGATTGCCATGACAGTGACCTCTACCAAAGACACCGCAAGACTCCAAGCAGACATAAACCAAATCTTCAAATGGGCCACTCAAAGCAATATGAAGTTCAACGAAGAGAAATTTCAACTACTCAGATATGGAAAACTTGAGGAAATTAAAACTGTATCAGAGTATACGACAAATTCTAACCATACAATAGAGCGAAAAAGTAATGTGAAGGACCTGGGAATGATAATGTCAGAGGATCTCGCCTTCAAAGACCACAACAATGTATCTACCGCATCTGCTAGGAAAAATGATAGGAATAGGATAGATAATGAGAACTTTCAAAACTAGGGATGCCAAGCCCATGATGATTATCTTCAAGTCGCTTGTTCTCTCTAGGCTGGAATACTGCTGTTCACTAACTGCCCCCTGGAGAGTGTACAAAGAACTTTCACGGCACACATAATTACGATAAGGCACCTAAATTACTTGGAACAGTCGAAGGCCCTTGATCTGTATTCCTTGGAGCGCAGGCGAGAGAGATACATGACAATATACACTTGGAAAATCCTAGAGGGATTAGTACCAAACTTGCACTCGAAAATCACTCCCTATGAAAGCAAAAGACTCGGCAGAAGATGCAACATTCCCCCAATGAAAAGCAGGGGCGCCACGAGTACCCTGAGAGACAACACAATAAGTGTCCGGGGCCCAAGACTCTTCAACTGCCTCCCAGCATACATAAGGGGGATTACCAATAGACCCCTGGCTGTCTTCAAGAAGGTACTGGACAGGCACCTAAAGTCAGTACCTTACCAGCCGGGCTGTGGTTCGTACGTCAGTTTGCGTGCGGCCAGCAGTAACAGCCTGGTTGATCAGACCCTGATCCACCATGAGGCCTGGTCTCAGACCGAGCCGCGGAGGCGTTGACCACTGAAACCCTCTCCAGGTAAACCATAGAGTAAGTCTGACTCATACACCACCATTCCCGCTTGTGCAAGTTTAATCAGTTGTTAAAGTTACACAATGTTCCTCTCTGCTACAACTTCATTACCAAACTGTTGCGCTTTACTTTATCTTTAATGAATCTTGATTTTATCAAACTTTAAAGTGTTGCAAATTATGTCTTAGCTGTTGTTAGCAACTTCATAAATCTCATTTTGATGAAAAAAAATATAAATCAGCTGAAAACTTTGATAAAAGACACTATAGCCGCAGGGGCGTTGACCCCTGGAACTCTCTCCAGGTAGAGCAGTCTGGAAACTTGATAAAGACAACGTTTCAAATGGGGACTCAGCTTTCTAAGGAGAGAAAAACGTCTTTAAATATAGATTTGTTCTGCTCATAGTTTCTGTTATTTTTACAACGTTTGTCATTTCAGTCTTGCCATCCATCTTTTTTTTCAACACACTGGCCGTCTCCCACCGAGGTAAGATGACCCGAAAAAGAAAAAGAAACACTTTCACCATCACTCTATTATAAATTATAAATTATAAATTCTTTATTTCTGATAATATTACAAAGTACATTTTATGAAATAATTATTACAATAAGGCCAATAGTATGCCTAGGTATGCCTAGGCATTTCAGGCAGTCTTGTACTAGATCTTACTCTATAGTGACACAATGATTATATTGGTATTAAGGTTAGGTTATTGTAGTGATTAACTAGGTTTATAAAATTGAGGAAGTTCAAAATATTTAAGAACTTAACAATTAGTTTACATATTAATGGAAATGGTACCGTGTTGGCATGATACAGTTTCTATATTGGAGTGTCTTAGGCAAACTTATGACTAGCTTAAGAATTATGAAGCAATAGTTGTATTAGAATTTTGCTTACAGTCATGTGCAAATTAAGGGGAATCACAGATATCAATAAGTGTATTTTGCTGTGGATATGTGCAAGATAAAGTAGTTTTCATGTGGTTAGCTACCGGGGGGGGGGTGTAAGTGAGATAAGATGTTTTTTAACGGTGCTTTTGAAAATGGAGGTTGTGTCTGCAGTTCTAGAGTTTTCAGGCAGGGAGTTCCAGATTTTAGGCCCTTTTATGTACATTGAATTTTTGTATAGATTTAGTCGGACACGCATAAGAATTAACAACTGGGCGTCTACACTGCAAACTGAATTGTTTGCAATCCTTATGGCACTAAAGCTAACTTATGACACTGAGCTTGACTCTATCATCATTACTGATTCTATGTCATCATTGAAGGCTCTTGACTCCTATAATGACTCTAACAGCATGCTCATTGGAGAAACCAGGTATAGATACTAAAAAATCCGGGACAAAGGAATTAAAGTACATTTGCTATGGATTCCGTCACACATTGGATTGCTCCTTCATGATAAAGTTGATATGTTAGCCAAGAAGAGCACCCATAAGGAGAATGTAGAATATAACTTTGGTATATCTGTGTCTAGCATTAGGAATAATATTAGGAGAGAAATAAATAATGAAAATGATAGCTATAGGAATGCAGTTAGAAGCCTGAGTAGATCTATAACCCACTATGATAACATGAATGTAGATAAGTATGTTTATGGAGCAACTTGCAATGTGAACAGACTGACTGATGTTGTAGTGGCCAGGCTTCGGCTTGGCTACAAGTACTTCTGGCAGTTTGGGAGATACACAGATGATGATCAAACTAAATGCAAATTATGTGATCAGGCATATGGTCACTGTCTTGAACACTATGTGCTGAATTGTCCACTTATTGAGGAATATAGAGATAGACAGTATAATAACCTATGTGACATGTCAAGATATCTTATTAGTGAAGGTAGGATACCACTTATTCTAAGCAAATTTCCTAAATTTGCTTGTAACAGATAAGTGAACTGTAGATATAAATCCAAATTAATTTCCATGAACGTGCCTATCTGTGCTCATGATAATGCGAGCACAGATGGGCATGTTTGTGGAGCAACTTGCAATGTGAACAGACTGACTGATGTTGTAGTGGCCAGGCTTAGGCTTGGCTACAGGTACTTCTGACAGTTTGGGAGACACAGATGATGATCAAACTAAATGCAAATTATGTGATCAGGCATATGGTCACTGTCTTGAACACTATGTGCTTAATTGTGCACTTATTGAGGAATATAGAGATAGACAATATAATAACCTATGTGACATGTCAAGATATCTTATTCATGAAATAAGATACCTGCTTGTAACAGGTAATTGAAATGTAGATATAAACCCAAATGTACAATTGTTAACCCCTTTGGGGCCTAGTGCCTAGGCCTTTTGTGTATCCATATGCTCTTGCGCTACCGTCCACAGGATGGATATGGGGTGCACAATAAACTAGCCACTTCGGTGGCAAAATCTAAAATCTAATCTAAAATCGGGGAATGTCAAAGAGATGTTTGTGTCTGGTATTATGTCTATGGGTCCTGTCACAACTATCAAGAAAGTGTTTTAGCTCAGGGTTAATGTTGGAATTTATGGTTCTATAAATGTAGATTGCAGAGTAGTAAGTATGGATGTTCTGAACAGTGAGTAGGTTTAGTTCTTTGAAGAGTGGGGGGGTGTGCTGCCTAGCGTTGGATTGCGTGATAATTCTTACGGCGGCTTTTTGTTGGGTTATTATTGGCTTTAGGTAGGTAATTGATGTTGATCCCCAAGCACAAATGGCATATGTGAGGTAGGGATAGATGAGTGAATAGTATAGTGTGAGTAGGGCTGATTGTGGAACATAGTAACGTATCTTAGAGAGGATCCCCACAGTTTTGGACACTTTCTTTGTTATGTGTTGGATATGAGTGCTGAATTTCAGGCTGCTGTCAAGGTGAAGGCCCAGGAATTTGCCCTCATTATGTTTAGCAATAGGAGTAGTGTTGATCTTAATGTTTAATTGTGCATCACCCGCTCTGTTACCAAACATAATATAGGTCTTATCAGTGTTGAGTGTAAGTTTATTGGCTGTCATCCATGTAGATATTTTTAGTAATTCGTTGTTAACAATGGTATTAAGCGTGGCAAGATTTGGGTGGAAGATGACATAAGTTGTGTCATCAGCAAAGAGTATTGGTTTCAGGTGTTGTGATACATTGGGAAGATCATTGATGTATAAGAGGAAGAGCAGGGGACCAAGGACACTTCCCTGTGGTACTCCAGTATCAAGTGGTCGTGTCGAGGAGGTTGTGTCTTTAATGGTGACATACTGATACCTATTAGTAAGGTATAAGAGGTCATGCAAGTGCATGACATCTTATACTGTCTTGCCAGATCCGGGCTGATCCACCATGAAGCCTTGTCACAGACCGAGCCGCGGGCGTTGACCCCCGAAACCCTCTCCAGGTAAACTACAGTTCAAAACTGCAAATATCCCCACCCCTTTTTCGGAACATAGGCACTGTACTTCCTACCTCCAGAATACAAGTCCGGCTAACCGGTTTCCTTGAATCCCTTCATAAATGTTACCTGGTTCACACTCCAGCAGCAAATGAAAGCATAAAAAACCACTTGCCTCCATTCACTCATATCTAATATGCTCACACTTGCTGGATGTCCAAGTCCCTCGCATACAAAAACCTTTATTTCCTCCTTCCAACCTTTCCTAGGACGACTCCTACCCTGCCTTGTGTTCTTCCATTCTTAAGTCATCCTATTTTGTTCCATCCTCTCTAAATGTCCAAACCACCTCAACAACCCATCTTCAGCCCTTTGGATAATACTTCTAGTAATCTCGCATCTTATAATCTCCATGATATGAATGCTCTGCATAATATGCACACCACACATTGCTCTCAGACACAACATCTGCACCGCCTCTAGCCTCCTCGTTGCTGCAACATTTACAATCCATGATTCACACCATAATAGTGTCGGTATCACTATACTCTCAAACATTCCCCTTTTTACCTCCATGGATAATGTTCTTTGTCTCCACAGATGCCTTAATGCACCACTCACCTTTTTCCCTTGTCAATTCTACGGTTCACTTCGTTTTTTCATAGACCCCATTTGATGACAAGTCCAATCCCAAATATCTGAACACATTCACTTCTTCAATACTCCCTCCCTCCAATCTAATATCCAGTCTTCCATTACCTAAATATATTTGTTACCCTCATCACCTTGGTCTTTCCTATGTTCACTTTCAATTTCCCTCTTTTACACACCCTCACAAATTCGTCCACCGACCGACCATTGCAACTTCTCGTCAGAATCTTGTGTGAAAGACCTGAGAGTGATAATGTCAGAGGATCTCACTTTCATAGTTCACAACAATGTATCTACCACATCTGCTAGGAAAATGATAGGATGGATAATGAGAACCTTCAAAACTAGGGATGCCATGCCCATGATGATTCTCTTCAAATCCCCAGGGCTCTGTATTACCCCGACGAGTTTAGCGCCTCTCCATGAATACTACTACTACTACTACTAATACTAATAAAAAATTATCCGCTGTGGTATTAGGTTTCTCAGGCAACAGGACAAGTATTTCCTGACGAGGGTCTCAGTCATATGATGGCCCTTAGTTGGAACGTTAGTGCCCTGGGGATTTGAAGAGAATAATCATGGGATTGGCATCCCTATTTTTGAAGGTTCTCATTATCCATCCTATCATTTTCCTAGCAGATGTGGTAGATACATTGTTGTGAACTATGAAAGTGAGATCCTTTGACATTATTACTCTCAGGTCTTTCACATTAGTTTTTCGCTCTATTGTGTGGTTGGAATTTGTTTTATACTCCTATACAGTTTTAATTTCTTCGAGTTTTCCATATAAGAGTAATTGAAATTTGTCTTTATTGACCTGTTGACATCTGACCGAGACCTTCCGCTATTATCCGCTGTGGTTTGCTGAGCGATTTTTTTTTATGTTTACTTGTGTGGTTGTGTATGTTTTTGTAAAGCAGTGACCGACTCCCTCCGATGTTAGGTACCCCTTCCCCGTTAAACATAATAAAGACACCCATTCAGTATCGTTCACTCATTAACTGTCTTGCTAGAAGTGCACATTGCAAAACAATTGAATGACCTTCTGAACAGCAACATAAACAGAAAAGGAAATACTGAAGTTGGCTATGGTTATTATCATGTTTTTATGTCTCATTTGACATTCTGTCTTGCTTATCTTCCTTCCTCTCTGCCGGCCACGGACTCTTGATTTAAGGAAGGCGCCTTGACGCCGATGAGAAGCTCTTGACCCAAGGAATAGGAGCTACCCTTCCCTTGCTTGTTTTAGAGCAGATTACCTGCCATTCCTCTAGGCTGGAGGGTGTAACTCCCTGTACCAGCATCAAGGCAACCATCCCTTATTTTTATTTTTAGTTATTTGTGAAAGTTCTAATTTAGTATTAACATATAAAGGTTAGGTTCATATATAAGGGTTTGGGCACATGTGCTATTGAGTAAAACATGCATGGTTGGATATATTTCTTAATTTTAAGAGTTTTACAGGATGCTTGTTAGTGGTAATCATCTGAGGATGTCTTAGTGATAGTGTGTGTTCTTACAAAAGTTCTTCAGCAGTGGATTTCCCAACGGTGTAGAACTCCTTATACTCATCATTTCTAACATTTGCTGAACACAAACTTATAGATGATATTTCAGCTAACATCTCAGTATATGGAAAATGAAATGTGTTCACAACACCAAAACCGAATTACTGACTAGAATTTCAATATTTTTTCACACTGCAAAATTATGTGATTTAATTACCATTAACAGACTTAATAGTTATGCCATACAGGCTTAGCACTTGCTTTTAGTATAATAATAATAATAATAATAATAATAATAATAATAATAATAATAATAATAATAATAATAATAATAATAATAATAATAATAATAATAATAATAATAACACAAGCCCAAATATGCACACTGGCATAACAACATACTTGAGCGAAAGATATGAGAGAATGTGTAAAATAAACCTAGTGAAAATAGGGGCATCATGGGCACAATAAGAGAACATTGTATCAACATCCTTGAGCCCAAACTGTTTAACACTCTACCACAAGATATCAGAAACACTGCTGGAGCAAGAATAAAGGTTTTCAAGAGGAAATTGGATATGTACCTCTACGAAGTGCCAGATCAATCAAGCTTTGATGGATGTGTGGGCCAGCGGCCCACTGGCAATATCAGCCTGGTTGATAAGGCAAACACCAGACAAGCCTGGCCCAGGGCTGGGCTGCGCGAGCAGAAAAGTTCTCAAAACCTTTCTAAGGTATCACACACACACACACACACACAATATATATATATATATATATATATATATATATATATATATATATATATATATATATATATATGTGTGTGTGTGTGTGTGTGTGATATGCATATCAATAACAACACTGCGACTAGCCGGGGGATCGAACCCGTGTTGTTTTAGCCTGCCTCATGTTGAGGGAAAATTCCATGACGCTCTAACCCACAGGCCCATACAATCCTACAAGAATCACGCACCCAGTTGTACCGTGATTCTCGTTTGGTGTACTCGCCTCCACAAGCAGTATATATAGTATTGTAACCACGATCGAGTGGTATTTAATCAATAACAACACTGCGACAAGCCGGGGAACTGAACCCATGTTTTAGCCTGCCTCATGATGAGCGAAAATTCCACGACGCTTTAACCCACGGGACCACACATATCTCCCTTGCAAGGTGTTAGTGTGCAGCAATATTCCAGCCTAGATAGAACAAGCGACCTGAAAAGTGTCATCATGGGCTTGGCATCCCTAGTTTTGAAGGTTCTCATTATCCATCCGTCTTTGAAGGTGAAATCCTCTGACATGATCACTCCCAGGTCTTTGACATTAGTTTTTCGCTCTATTGTGTGGTTGGAATTTGTTTTATACTCTGATATAGTTTTAATTTCCTCACGTTTTCTATATCGGAGTAATTGAAATTTCTCATCATTGAACTTCATATTGTTTTCTGCGGCCCATATAAAGATTTGGTTGATGTCCGCCTGGGGTCTTGCGGTGTCTTCAATGGAGGACACTGTCATGCAAATTTGGGTGTTATCTGCAAAGGAAGACACGGCACTGTGGTTTATATCCTTGTCTATGTCCGATATAAGGATAAGGAACAGGATGGGAGCGAGTACTGTGCCTTGTGGAACAGAGCTTTTCACAGTAGCCGCCTCAGACTTTACTCTGTTGACTACTACTCTTTGTGTTCTATTTGTTAGGAAATTATAGATCCATCTGCCAACTTTTCCTGTTATTCCTTTACCACGCATTTTGTGTGCTATTACACCATGGTCACACTTGTCAAAGGCTTTTGCAAAGTCTGTGTATATAACATCTGCATTCTGTTTGTCGTCTAGAGCATCCAGGACCTTGTCGTAGTGGTCCAGTAGTTGGGACAGACAGGAGCGACCTGCTCTAAACCCATGCTGCCCTGGGTTGTGTAATTGATGGGTATCTAAATGAGTGGCGATCTTGCTTCTTAGAACCCTTTCAAAGATTTTTATGATATGGGATGTTAGCGTTATTGGTCTGTAGTTCTTTGCCAATGCTTTACTGCCCCCTTTGTGGAGTGGGGCTATGTCTGTTGTTTTTAGTAACTGCGGGACGACCCCAGTGTCCATGCTCCCTCTCCATAGGATGTTAAAAGCACGTGATAGGGGCTTCTTGCACTTCTTGATGAACAGCTATGTTATACTCAGACCAGCTTGAATGTATCAACAATACATGCACAAGAGATGAATATGGAGAATATATAATAGCTAAGTTTAAATCCAAATACCTACAAAAGCCTCTCACAGTTATAAACATCTATAGATTACCACAGCCAAATATTCAGCAATTTAGTGAAAAATTAGGAAGTATGATTACTGATGCACACATGAACAAAGACCACTTAATCCTCACAGGAGACTTCAATATAAACCTCCTACAAGATCAGGACCCACAAGTAACTGAATTCACAAACACTATGAGCAACTGCTTGCTGCTCCCGACAATAACAAAACCTACAAGAATCTCTGAGACCTGTGCCTCTCTATTAGACCATATCTGGACTAACACCATATTCCCATTAAAATCAGGCATAATCACAGACAATACCACAGACCACTACCCAACCTTTCTCATAACCAACCTCGGAAAATTACCACTAGAGACTACTAAAGTTACCTTCAGACTACATAATGAGACAGCTATAAATAACTTTATAACAGCTATGACAAACACTGACTGGCAAACAGAAATAGACAACTTCCCAGATACAGATTACATAACTTAAAAGGTGATATAAAAAAGACCTGGAAAACCCTATCTGAAATTCTAGGAACTAAAAAGATATCCACAAACAGAACAATCAAGCTAACAAAACCAGATTAACCCCTACTCCCACCTATTGAAACAGCAAACAAACTCAATGATTTCTTCTCCACCATAGGAAAAAAGCTGGCAAGCAAAATCCCAAGTTCAAACACTCCACCTAACGACTATCTCACTGGCACCTATCCGAGCACACTATTCCTAGCCCCGACCAACCCAATAAAGTTTCACTTATAATCAACACATTAAAAAACAAAGCAGGTGACCTAAATAACTTACCACTTTTTATATACAAAAAAGCCTCTCAAGTTCTTTCACCAATTATTGCAACACTCTATAACAAATCCATCGAATCCTCTACCTTCCCATCAATACTCAAAATAGCGAGGGTCACCCCCATACATAAAGGAGGAGATCAAACAGACCTGAATAACTACAGGCCGATATCTAACTTACCCCTTCTCTCCAAAATCTTTGAAAAATTAATTAATAGACAAATATATTCCTACATCACCTCCAACAACGTACTCAATCACTGTCAATTTGGATTCAGGCCTAATAAAAATACAAATGATGCCATTATACACATGTTAGAAATAATTTACACCGCTCTTGAGAAAAAAGAAATCCCAGTGGGAATCTTCATTGATTTACATAAAGCTTTTGATACAGTTGACCATGATCTGTTACACCTAAAATTATCACACTATGGTATAAGAGGGCACTCCCTCAACTTCCAAAAATCATACCTTAGCAACAGAAACCAATATGTGTACACAAATGGAGCTAACTCTACCGCGCAAACTATTACAGTAGGTGTCCCACAGGGAAATGTTCTTGGCCCACTTCTCTTTCTCATTTACATTAACGACCTACCAAATGCATCTCAACTGCTCAAACCCATACTATTTGCAGATGACACTACATACGTTATCTCGCACCCAAGCCCAGACATACTAGCCAACACTGTAAATACTGAATTTCAGAAAATATCTACCTGGATGATGACCAACAAACTTACTCTCAATATTGATAAAACCTATTTTATCCAGTTTGGGAACAGAGCTACAAACGCACCACTTAACATAATGATAAACGGGTCCCCTATCACAAAACTCACAGAGGGAAAATTCTTAGGAATCCATCTTGACAGTGGCCTCAAATTTCAGACACATATACAACAAATTTCCAAGAAAGTCTCAAAGACCGTGGGAATACTATCCAAGATACGGTACTATGTTCCACAATCAGCTCTCCTTACCCTATATAACTCACTCATTTACCCCTACCTCACCTATGGAATCTGCGCATGGGGCTCTACATCAATAACTCATCTCAGACCACTAATAACACAACAAAAGGCAGCAGTTAGAATGATAACACATTCACACTCCAGACAACATACTCCACCAATATTCAAAATCCTAAACTTACTCACCATACAAGACATTCATACTTTTTACTGTGCCTATTACATACATAAAACACTCTATGCAAATATTAACCCACCACTCAAACTTCTCCTTACCAATTTTAACAGGACACATGACCATAACACTAGACACAGATCACTCCTCGATGTTCCCCGTGTCCATCTAACACTATGTCAAAACTCAATGCATATAAAAGGCACGAAAATTTGGAATTCATTACCTGTCATTGCCAAAGAAACCCTGCCTGTACCCCCAATTCAAAACGATGCTAAAAAAACCACCTTCTCACCCAAAGCTAAATGCTCAATATCAAACATTCCCAACAAAGTAGAATAATCACTTAAATGTAAAAACCTGATTAATCACTTAAATGTAAAAACCTGATTAATCACTTAAATGTAAAAACCTGTTATGAATAATACATACTAAGCTAACTGTTTCTATAACATTTACATTATAATGACTACGTAAATTGTAACTGCAATGCAATTAATTGTTTTAAATTGTTATCTCACTCAATTAGTTGCATTGCTACAATTAATAAATTATTATGTTCAAATTATATTCAAAATTTATAACTTAGATACACAATTATACTTATTTTATAAATTATCAACCATAATTTTTTACCATGTAGTCTACTATTAAATAGTCCTAAGAATGCCCGCAATGCACAGCATATTAGGGGCTTTTGGCATGTACATCTCATTAATACCTATGTATCATGTCTACCCAACTATGTATCATTGTACCATGTCTAAATAAAGTATTATTATTATTATTATTATTATAACACGGAGTTCCATGAGTCTGGGCCTGGGGCGGAGTGCATGGGCATGTCATTTATCTCATTTTCGAAGTCATTTGGCGTCAGGGTAATGTCAGATAGGTTTGCGTCTACCAAGTTCTGTGGCACTCTCATAAAAAAAAAAAAATTTAGGTCTTCGACTTTCAGTATGGTTAGCGGCTCACTAAAAACTGAGTCATACTGGGACTTTAGTAGCTCACTCATATCTTTAAAAGTATAAGAGAATTTTTTAGAAAGGACTTAATTTTATATGAGTTCTTGCTAATTGACCAGTTTTACCCATTCGGCACGATATATATATATATATATATATATATATATATATATATATATATATATTTATGCTTCAGAGTGCAGGTACTGTCCTTCCCACCTCCAGGACTAAAGTCCGGCTAACCAGTTTTCCTGACCCCTTCATAAAAGTTATCCTGCTCATACTAACGGCACGCCAATTAATAACCACTTATGTCCATGCAAGCCTCTTTTATCCCCTCCTTCCAGTCGTTCCTGGGACGACCATTCGCTCTTCTACCTTCCTCCTCCTTCAGATTTACACACCCTCTTCATCATCTGTACATAAGAACATAAGAAAGAAGGAACACTGCAGCAAGCCTACTGGCCCATGCAAGGCAAGTCCAAGTCTCCTACCGGCTTAAGCCAATGCCCTAACCTAGTCAGGTCAGGCATCTGACCTAGTAGCACAAGCTAGTCAAGTCCAACTCACACCCACCCACACCCACTCATGTATTTATCTAACCTATTTTAAAACTACACAATGTTTCAGCCTCTATAACTGTACTTGGGAGTTTGTTCCACTCATCCACAACTCTATTACCAAACCAGTGCTTTCCTAAATCCTTCCTGAATCTGTCTAGGCTAGATATATTTAGCACGCTATTTACATCCCCTTTATTTATTCCTGTTTTCCATTTATACACCTCAGTCATATCCCCCCTAATTCTACGCCTTTCTAGAGAGTGCAGATTCAGGTATACTCTAGGTATAGGGAAGATTTCTGATACATGGGATCAGCTTTGTCATCCTCCTTTGTACGTTTTCCAGAGCATTTATATCCATTCTGTAATACGGTGACCAGAACTGTGCAGCATAATCTAAATGAGGCCTAACCAAAGATACCTGGCCAGACCACCTCAACAACCCCTCCTCAGACCTATGAATTGTACCATTCGTCACCACACATCCAATCGATATTTCCTCTCTCATTTGGGTGATAAATTTTTGTGTGAATATAATAATAAGAACGACAATAATAATAATAATAATAATAATAATAATAATAATAATAATAATAATAATAATAATAATAATAATACATTAAATTACTGGGTGATTTAATTCTGCATAATAGATTATAAATTTGTGATAAAATCACATTTTGTGATTACTTAAATCAGGATATCCATGATATTAGAAAAACAAATATTAAAATTCTGCAGCTTATGTATAGGTTGCTAGATTTAATAGGCGAGTGCAAGTATGTATATCTGGCAATGTAGACACCCGCATACCCTCCCATCTGGCACACACCACCCGGGTATTTTCCCTACCAGTAAAACACACACGTCCTTCACAGTAAGTAACGAGGGAATATTTTCCAGCTTTTTTAGCAACAACAATGTCTTTTACCCCTGCAAAACGCGCTTTAGCTATAACAAGAAATAAATATATAGTTTTTCATGCAAAGTGGAATAATTAGGAATTATCTAGCTGAAAAAGAGGTGCGTTTTGAAGTGTCAAATAATCTGTTAATTTTTATGGTGAAAGTCCTTCAAATTAATATAGTTAATATTATAACAATTAATCTCAGAAGATTTGAGAGGGGCTGTGAGAGCATGTATTCAACTGTATTTGCCGCACAGCACATACCCTTTAGCTCTGGGACTAGTCTTGTTGTAACTCTTTACATTTTATCTAGTTAATTGATATGCCTATATATCATATATAGTGTTACGTATTATTTGTTGAGATTCCTGAAAACTAATCTTTCTATTTGCTAAACGCACTTATGCTGCAGAGGTTATTTGATTGGTACTATGCTTACCTCGAGGTTCGTCTCCCCGAGTAAGGTTTACGGGCTTTGTCCCCCGAACCTGTACTTCATTTTTGGTCTTTGCCCTTCCCCAATTTCCTTAACCTTACATTTGCTGGGGCTGAATTTCAATAACCACTCTTCAGACCTGCAGCTTGTCCAGGTCTGTCTGTAGTCCTTTATTGTACTACTCTCCTGTTTTTATCCCCAATAATTTCATATCATTTGCTGACAGGGATACATCAGCATATATTTCTTCCGGTATGTTCACGTACACCAGAAACAGTAGCCGTTGCAGTACCTATTCTTGTGGTGCCCCATTTGTCACATTTAGCCCTCAAGGGCTAATGAAGAGAACCTCACATTGATGCCGGCGAGGTTCTCTTGACTCCAGGAAGTAAACATATCCTCTTCCATGGATCGAACCTGATTGCCACCCATTCTCCATGTGCTGTACTCACCTAATTGTGGTTGCAGGGTCGAGACTCAGCTCCTGGCCCCGCCTCTTCACTGACCGCTACTAGGTCCCTTCTCTCCCTGCTCCATGAGCTTTATCATACCTCGTCTTAAAGCTATGTATGGCTCCTGCCTCCACTACATCACTTGCTAGACTATTCCACTTCCTGACTACTCTATGGCTGAAGAAATACTTCCTAACATGAGGCCTGGTCACGGACAGGGCCGCGGGGGCGTTGACCCCTGGAATTCTCTCCAGGTAAACTCCAGGTAACATCCCTTTGACTCATCTGAGTCTTCAACTTCCAATTGTGACCTCTTGTTTCTGTGTCCCCTCTCTGGAACATCCTGTCTCTACCCACCTTGTCTATTCCCCGCAGTATTTTGTATGTCGTTATCATGTCTTCCCTAATCCTCCTGTCCTCCAGTGTTGTCAGGCTGATTTCCCTTAACCTTTCTTCGTAGAACATTCTCCTTAGCTCTGGAACTAACCTTGTCGAAAACCTTTGCACTTTCTCTAATTTCTTGACGTGCTTGACCAGGTACGGATTCCAAACTTGCGCTGCATACTCTAGTATGGGCCTGATGTACACGGTGTACAGAGTCTTGAACGATTCCTTACTAAGGTATCGGAACGCTATTCTCAGGTTTGCCAGTCGCCCGTATGCTGCAGTAGTTATCTGGTTGATGTGTGCTTCCCTAGACGTGCTTGGTGTTTTACTCACCACAAGATCTTTCTCCTTGAGCGAGGTTTTCAGTCTTTGGCCACCTAGCCTATACTCTGTCTGCGGTCTTCTTTGCCCTTCCCCGATCTTCATGACTGCATTTGGAGGGGTTAAATTCGAGAAGCCAGTTGCTGGACCAGGTGTCCAGCATGTCCAGGTCTCTTTGAAGTCCTGCCTGATCCTCATCTGATTTAATTCTCCTCATTAACTTCACATCGTCTGCGAACAGAGACACTTCTGAGTCTATCCCGTCCGTCATGTCATTCACATATACCAAGAATAGCACTGGTCCTAGGACTGACCCCTGTGGGACCCCGCTCGTCACAGGCGCCCACTGTGATACCTCATCACGTACCATGACCCGTTGTTGCCTCCCTGTCAGGTATTCTCTGATCCATTGCAGTGCCCTTCCTGTTATACACACCTGATCCTCTAACTTCTGCACTAATCTCTTATGAGGAACTGTGTCGAAGGCCTTCCTGCAGTCCAAGAAAATGCAATCAACCCACCCCTTCCTCTCGTGTCTTACTTGTTATTTTGTCATAGAACTCCAGAAGGTTTGTGACACAGGATTTGCCTTCCATGAATCCGTGCTGGTTATCATTTATAATCTTGTGCCGTTCCAGGTGCTCCAATATTCTCCTCCTGATAATCTTCTCCATGACTTTGCACACTATACACGTAAGTGACACTGGTCTATAATTTAGTGCCTCGTTTCTGTCTCCTTTCTTAAAAATGGGAACTACATTTGCCTTCTTCCATACCTCAGGTAGTTGCCCAATTTCAAGGGATGTGTTGAATATTGTGGTTAGTAGCACACACAGCATCTCTGCTCCCTCTCTAAGGACCCACGGGGATATGTCCGGTCCCATCGCCTTTTAGGTATCAAGGTCACAGAGCAACTTCTTCACCTCCTCCTTAGTTGTGTGTATGTCATCCAACACTTGGTATATTCCTTGTTGGTGCCCCACTCTGTACTGTCTTCCCAGAGTCCTTCTTGCCTCCACGTTGATCGTTTCTTGTGAGTTCCCCACCTTCTTTCCTCACCCTGATCACCTGGTCTTTGACTGTTGTCTTCCTCCTAATGTGACTATGACCCCTACAGGTTTAGCGCTTCACCCTGGTGATGATGATGATGATGATGATAATAATAATAATAATAATAATAATAATAATAATAATAATTAATAATTGCCGCACTTGCCCATTCCGATGCCTCTTTCCGGACAATCATTCTCTGCTTTCTTCGTGTTAGGCATTCCTTGATCCATTGATGTGCTTTCCTTGTTAGTACTGCCTGCTACTCTAGGTTTTGTCAAACGTTTTCTTGTAGTCCAAAATACTCAGTCTACCCACTCCATTCTTGCTTCACTTCTGTTGCTTTGTCACAAAACTCAATCGATATCATTCAAACAGTCAACCACATGTGCTGAAAATATCTAACATAGAGAGAACTCTTACGACCGGATTCAAATTGGCTATACTCAGATTTTGGAAGGACAAAGGGAAGTATTAGTTAGGCAGGTAGTCACTGAAGCTATTGCTTGAGTAAGACCTAACAAGGAAATGAGAGAACAGGATCTTGTTAGCTTGGTCCAGTAGACTTACTGCAGTGTTCCTCTTATCCTCTCATAATCATATTTCCCTTCAGTGCTAGAGTGCTTTGATGCCGGTGACGGACTCTTGATCCACACAACTACCTGGAGTCTACCTGGAGAGAATTCCAGGGGTCAACGCCCCCGCGGCCCGGTCCGTGACCAGGCCTCTTGTTGGACCAGAGCCTGATCAACCAGGCTGTTACTGCTGGCCGCACGCAGTCCAACGTACGAACCACAGCCCGGCTGATCAGGTACCGACTTGAGGTGCCTGTCCAGTGCCTGCTTGAAGACAGCCAGGGGCTTGTTGGTAATCCCCCCTGATGTATGCTGGGAGGCAGTTGAACAATCTTGGGCCCCTCACACTTATTGTGTTGTCCCTCAACGTGCTAGTGGCACCCCTGCTCTTCATTGGGGGAATGTTACATCGCCTGCCGAGTCTTTTGCTTTCGTAGGGAGTGATTTTTGTGTGCAAGTTTGGTACTAAGCCCTCGAGAATTTTCCATGTGTATATAATAATGTATCTCTCCCGCCTGCGTTCTAGAGAGTACAGGTTTAGGAACTTCAAGCGTTCCCAGTAGTTGAGGTGGTTTATCGCACTTATGCGTGCCGTGAAGGTTCTCTGCACATTTTCAAGGTCAGCAATTTCACCCGCCTTGAAAGGTGCAGTTAGTGTGCAGCAATATTCCAGCCTAGATAGAACAAGCGATCTGTAAAGTGTCAACATGGGCTTGGCATCCCTGGTTTTGAAGGTTCTCATTATCCATCCTGTCATTTTCGAGCAGATGCAATTGCTACATTGTTATGGTCCTTGAAGGTGAGATCCTCTGACATGAACACTCCCAGGTCTTTGACATTAGTTTTTCGCTCTATTGTGTGGTTGGAATTAGTTTTGTACTCCGATGAGATTTTAATTTCTTCACGTTTTCCGTATCTGAGTAATTGAAATTTCTCATCATTGAACTTCATATTGTTTTCTGCAGCCCATTTAAAGATTTGGTTAATGTCTGCTTGGAGTCTTGCAGTGTCTTCAACGGTGGACACTGTCATACAGATTCGGGTGTCATCTGCAAAGGAAGACACAGCACTGTGGCTTATATCCCTGTCAATGTCTGATATGAGGATGAGGAATAGGATGGGAGCAAGTACTGTGCCTTGTGGAACAGAGCTTTTCACAGTAGCTGCCTCAGACTTTACTCTGTTGACTACTACTCTTTGTGTTCTATGTGTTAGGAAATTATAAATCCATCTACCAACTTTTCCTGTTATTCCTTTATCACGCATTTTGTGTGCTATTACACCATGGTCACACTTGTCAAAGGCTTTTGCAAAATCTGTGTATACAACATCTGCTTTCCATATATATATATATATATATATATATATATATATATATATATATATATATATATATATATATATATATATATATATTTTATTAACACATCGGCCGATTCCCACCAAGGCAGGGTGGCCCGAAAAAGAAAAACTTTCATCATCATTCACTCCATCACTGTCTTGCCAGAGGGGTGCTTTACAAGTGTACATTGTTATTGGTAGTTACAATTATAAAACTGTAATGCTAGGAGAGCCACTGGCATGCCATGGCATTAGGGACAGCTTATTCTAAAGACTTATTCACTAAGTACTTAATGCTAGAGAAATTGATTGAATTTATTCTAGTTATGTATTATTTCAAATTAATATATGATTATACAATACTAGAGAAATTGGTTGAGTTTAATCTAGTTGTGTATTTTATTTCAAGTTACAATATGTTGATGCTATACTAGTATAATAACAATACTAGAACTTCTTCTTCTTGTAGGTGGTTCGCCGGTATGTCCGGCCCGGGTCTTCTCCAAATGGTGACCCGGCCAATACTAGAAAAATTTATTGAGTATCTTCTAGTTATATATTTTATTTCAAATTAACAAAATGATGATACTATACTATTATTAAATGACAATTATGATGATATGAAATTGCAACAAGTGTTAAGGAGGATGACAATATAAAACTGAGATTATCTTAAGTAAAATAACATTGGGTTTGAAAGTTTGTTACAGTATCTTTGAAAGGGTTCTAAGAAGCAAGATCGCCACCCATCTTGATACCCATCAATTGCACAACCCAGGACAGCATGGGTTTAGAGCAGGCCGCTCCTGTCTGTCCCAACTACTGGACCACTACGACAAGGTCCTGGATGCTCTAGAAGATAAACAGAATGCAGATGTTATATACACAGATTTTGCAAAAGCCTTTGACAAGTGTGACCATGGTGTAATAGCACACAAAATGCGTGATAAAGGAATAACAGGAAAAGTTGGTAGATGGATTTATAATTTCCTAACACATAGAACATAAAGAGTAGTAGTCAACAGAGTAAAGTCTGAGGCAGCTACTGTGAAAAGCTCTGTTCCACAAGGCACAGTACTTGCTCCCATCCTATTCCTCATCCTCATATCAGACATTGACAGGGATATAAGCCACAGTGCTGTGTCTTCCTTTGCAGATGACACCCGAATCTGTATGACAGTGTCCACCGTTGAAGACACTGCAAGACTCCAAGCAGACATAAACCAAATCTTTAAATGGGCTGCAGAAAACAATATGAAGTTCAATGATGAGAAATTTCAATTACTCAGATACGGAAAACGTGAAGAAATTAAAATCTCATCGGAGTACAAAACTAATTCCAACCACACAATAGAGCAAAAAACTAATGTCAAAGACCTGGGAGTGTTCATGTCAGAGGATCTCACCTTCAAGGACCATAACAATGTAGCAATTGCATCTGCTCGAAAAATGACAGGATGGATAATGAGAACCTTCAAAACCAGGGATGCCAAGCCCATGTTGACACTTTACAGATCGCTTGTGCTATCTAGGCTGGAATATTGCTGCACACTAACTGCACCTTTCAAGGCGGGTGAAATTGCTGACCTTGAAAATGTGCAGAGAACCTTCACGGCACGCATAAGTGCGATAAACCACCTCAACTACTGGGAACGCTTGAAGTTCCTAAACCTGTACTCTCTAGAACGCAGGCGGGAGAGATACATTATTATATACACATGGAAAATTCTCGAGGGCTTAGTACCAAACTTGCACACAAAAATCACTCCCTACGAAAGCAAAAGACTCGGCAGGCGATGTAACATTCCCCCAATGAAGAGCAGGGGTGCCACTAGCACGTTGAGGGACAACACAATAAGTGTGAGGGGCCCAAGATTGTTCAACTGCCTCCCAGCATACATCAGGGGGATTACCAACAAGCCCCTGGCTGTCTTCAAGCAGGCACTGGACAGGCACCTCAAGTCGGTACCTGATCAGCCGGGCTGTGGTTCGTACGTTGGACTGCGTGCGGCCAGCAGTAACAGCCTGGTTGATCAGGCTCTGGTCCAACAAGAGGCCTGGTCACGGACCGGGCCGCGGGGGCGTTGACCCCTGGAATTCTCTCCAGGTAGACTCCAGGTAGTATAGGGTGAGTAGGTGATTTTTGAGAAGAGTCTTGAATTGATTTTCCGACAAGGTTAACTTAATATTTACTGGTAATGAATTCCAGATTCTGGGGCCCTTTATGTGCATAGAATTTTTACATTGGTTAGTATGGACTCGGGGTATGTCAAATAGTGATCTGTGTCTTGTGTCATGGTCGTAGGACCTATTAAAGTTGTTGAGGAGAATTTTGAGCGGAGGGTTGATATTAGCATGTAGTTTTATGTATGTAGAAGGCACATGAATAGGTATGAATATTTTTTACGGTGAGTAGTTTTAAAGTTTTGAATATAGGTGGAGTATGCTGTCTAGAGTGGGAATTTGTTATCATCCTGACTGCAGCCTTTTGCTGGGTTATGAGTGGTCTAAGGTGATTTAATGTTGTTGAGCCCCATGCACTGATTCCATAGGTGAGATAAGGGTAGATAAGAGAATGATATAGTGCAATGAGAGCTGGTTGTGGCACATAATAGCGTATCTTAGATAATATACCTACTACTGTCTTTGAGATTTTCTTGGAAATTTGTTGTGTGTGTGTTTGGAATTTAAGACTACTGTCAAGGTGGATTCCTAGGAATTTTCCCTCTGTGAGTCTTGTGATGGATGAACCATTGAGCGTTATGTTAAGTGGAACATTTGTGGCTTTGTTTCCAAACTGAATGAAGTAGGTCTTGTCAGTATTGAGAGTAAGCTTGTTTGTCTTCATCCATGTTGATATTTTCTGTAATTCGGCATTAACAGTGTTGGCTAGTATGACTGGATTTGGGTGAGAGAAGACATATGTTGTGTCATCTGCAAATAATATGGGTTTGAGTAGTTGTGATGCATTTGGTAGGTCATTTATGTAAATGAAAAATAGGAGTGGCCCCAGGACACTTCCTTGAGGGACTCCGACTGTAATTTGTTGTGTGGAAGAGTTCTTTCCATTTGTGTACACGTACTGGCTTCTGTTGCTAAGGTACGACTTTAGGTAGTTGAGGGGGTGCCCCCTAATACCATAGTGCGCTAATTTTGTGAGCAATAAATCATGGTCGACTGTATCGAATGCTTTGCGTAGGTCTATGCAGATTCCCAGCGGAACTTCTTTCTTCTCAAGTGCGGTGTATATTAACTCTAGCATGTGTGTTATAGCATCGTTTGTGCTCTTGTTAGTCCTGAATCCAAAATGACAGGGGTTGAGTACATTGTGTGAGACGAGGTAGGAGTAGATCTGTCTATGAATTAATTTTTCGAAGATTTTAGAAAGCAGTGGTAAATTTGAGATTGGTCTATAGTTATTCAAGTCAGTTTGGTCACCTCCTTTATGGATAGGGGTGACCCTAGCTATTTTGAGAATTGATGGGAAGGTAGAAGATTCAATGGATTTATTGAATAATGCTGCTATAATTGGTGACAGTACGTGTGAAGCTTTTTTGTACATAAAGGGTGGTAAGCTGTTTATGTCTCCTCCTTTGTTTTTAAGGGTGTTGATTATGAGCGAGACTTCAATTGAGTTGGTAGGAGGTAGGAATAGTGTATCTGGGTAGGTGTTGGTGAGGTAGTCTGTTGGACGAGTGTTCGAGCTTGGGATTTTACTCGCTATTATTATTATAATCAAATAGAAGCGCTAAACATTTTACTCGCTAGGTTCTTTCTTATGGTGGAGAAGAAAACATTAAGTCTGTTTGCTGTCTCAGTTGGTGAGAGTAGGGGTTCGTCTGTTTTTGATAATTTGATGGTATTGTTCGTGGATATCTTTTTATTTCCAAGAATTGTAGATAGGGTTTTCCAGGTCTTTTTCATATCACCTTTTACGGTCTGGAGTCTGTTCTCATAATACAATTTTTTGGACCTTCTTATCAGGCTAGTAAGGATTGATGAGTAGCGTTTGGATTGTTCTCTGGTTGTTAGACCCTTCTGTATTGTTTTTCATATTGGTGCCTCTTGTTTATGGATGCTGGGTGTTAGCCAGGGATAGTTAAGTCGCTTAGCTGTGATCTGTTTAGTTTTTTTCGGGCAATGTCTGTTATAGAGGTTGTGTGTTTTTTTTTAAGAAAGTTATTGATGCATTCATTAGTATCTGAATATGTTTCTAATTCATTAAGCCAGTCAATGTTCGTCATAGCTGATATAAAATTATTAACAACTGACTCATTATGTAGTCTGAAGGTAACTTTTGCAATTTCTTGGGGCAAAATGCCTAGGTTAGTTATGAGAAAGGTAGGGTAGTGGTCTGTGGTGTTTTCTGTGATTTACACTACAGTTATAAAACTGCAACATTAACACCCCTCCTTCAGAGTGCAGACATATATATATATATATAATATATATATATATATAATATATATATATATATATATATATATATATATATATATATATATATATATATATATATATATATATATATATATATATATATATATATATATATATATATATATATTATACATGTATATATATAATATATATAGGGAGGTGCCACCTCTAGAACTTTACTGGGGACCCTCATCCTCAGAGAAGACGATAAATGTACCTCAGGGAAAACTCGAGGTTCTCCCCGGAGCTGTTTGAATATTTTCTTCTCCTACCACCCCTATATATATTATATGAATGCTTTATTAATAGACAGAATACACTGACAGAAAACACGAACATGAACATGAATACATTGGTACAATATATCAAAGATAATGAATCTCCTCCAGCTCCTCCGAAGCCAGACGCGAGCCCAGTGTGCAGCATGCATTTCCCATCTGGATGGTCACGCTGAGGCGCTGGAACATAAAAGTGGCTGCCCTTGGGTCCCTGGTGGTGTCGATGAGTCTGGAACCCAGTTCTTTAAGGAAACGTGTTGCATGTTTTCCCCATGCTCCCAAGGTCTCTGATCCCACTGGGACAAATTGATACTGTTGGCTTATGTCCCTGTACTTGCCGATCTTGTACTCCTCCCCGTGGTCAACAGCTCCTCCCTGTCGCCCGACACTGTGATGGATGTAGGTGTCGGCCAGTGTCGACACACAGGTATAGTTCCATGCTAAGAGCCTGCCATTCTTCCAAGGATAGATGGTGATCCCGTCGGGGCGGGATTAAGGACAGTGATTAATTCCTAAACCGTTGGTCAATTATAGTAATCATAAATAACAAAAAAGGCACAATACCGTGACTGGAACAATACACACACAACCCGCACATATAAAAGGGAGGAGCTTACGACGACGTTTCGGCCCGACTTGGACCATTTACAAAGTCACACTGTGACTTTGTAAATGGTCCAAGTCGGGCCGAAACGTCGTCGTAAGCTCCTCCCTTTTATATGTGCGGGTTGTGTGTGTATAGTAATCATAATTAAGTCAACAGCGAAGTTAGGGTAATTAACAGTCATGGGAGTGGCAACCTCGATGTGTGCCGTCTTCCTGTTACGGAATATCCAGTGGCTTCTCCCTTAATTATTATTGCATTCACGGGAAAGCATTAAACCCGTAAGTCATACAGCGCCCTTGGAAATGAGAGGTAATCAGGTTTGATCCTTGGAAGAGAAGGATGGCTCCAGTTCACTGGATCAAGAGCCCTTTACCACCGAAAAGTCACTCTTGAAGGGATGAGTGTTGTCTTGTGTTCCAAATGCGGCCACTATAACCCAGCTGACTTTTTCCCCCCACCTTTTTTTTCCGTACCTTTCGGCCACATTGAATCTTTAATCCTTTATGTTATTGATATTATACCAATGTAATTGGTCATTCAGTAATAATATTGCTTTAGCCACAAGACTGTTCAACAGCCTCCCACCAGTCATAAGGGGGGAACCCCCAAAAGCCCTGGTTTTTTTTTCGAGGGGGGGGGGACAGATCCCAAAGTCAGTGCCAGATCAGCCGTGCTGGGGTTTTCGTACGTTATTAGTGCCCAGCAGTAAGACCCTTTCGTTGGTCAGGCCCTGTAAAGGGCCTGGTTGGACCGGGCCGCGGGGGGGTTGATCCCCGGAATGCCCTCCAGGTGGGGGCCCCCGGGCCTGGGGGCAAAGCCTGCTTCCCGGGCGGGGGACTGCCCCGATTAAAATTTTTGGGGTCGTTTTTTTTTTACATTTGGGTTCCCCTTTTCAAAAAAAATGAGTACCGGGGTTTTATGACGGGTTTTTGGGGCATGGGGGGAAAAAGGGGGCCCTTTAATTTCCCCGAAATCCCCCATAAAAAAGGGCTTTTATATGTATTACTGATGTCGTTAAAGCCTGTATCCCTTTTGTACAAAAGTAGAAAAGATATTATTATTATTATTATTTTTAAATTGGTTGTCCCATTTTTTTTTTATATTCAATGAACCCTTAACCGTACATACACAGAAAATACACTTATTGATATCGGGGGACCCCCTTAATTTCCACCAGTTCAAACCCAAAATTTTAATACGTACAACTATTGTTCCAAATACTTAACTAATAATTTTGCCAAGATATTTCCAATATAAAAAACTATATTATAAATATCCCTTTTTTAATATTAAAAAATTGCTAACTTTTTTTACTAATTTTTAAAATTTTTAATGTTTAAATTCCAGTACCTAAATTTTGTAAACCTTTAAACCCCTTCAATCTGTATATCCATTGATAGCTATTGAAAGACCTTTTTTATAAGACTGCCTGAAAAACCTAGGATACCTAGGCATATTAGGCCATCTTGTAATTTTCAACTTTTGGAAAAATATAAGTACCCCCCCCTTGTATTAAATGAAATAAAGAATTTTAATTTGAATTTGAATATATCTTGATACCCATACCAGAAGTTTTATTTTATACAAAATATCGAGGCCCAATTCCTATCTAAGAGAATAAAGACTTTTACGTTAAAAAATTAGGGTTTTGTATTTCTTTTTTATAAAAGAACGTGTGACTTCATTTTAAAAAAATGTTAAGTACAAAAAAAGCCACTAACATCTAAGATTTTGGGAGACTAATATTTTTCAATGTTAAAACTAGACATACATATTAAAAAATTTAACACATTCAATGTTTTTAAAGGTTGTTAAATTAAAAATATTTTAAAAAAGATTATAGTTTTTGTGGAAAAAGAATTTGGGTAATATATAGATTTCAATGTTTTAAAATTTTAGATCATCA
>WNWK01011832.1:0-62597 GCA_009830355.1 Cherax destructor | reverse complement strand
CCTCACATGAGATTAGTAAAGAAGTTGGAAGAACAAGCAGGTATAACAGGAAGGGCACTGGAATGGATCAGGGAATACCTCAAGGAGGCAACAACGGGTCATGGTGCGTGGTGAGGTATCACAGTGGGCGCCTGTGACGAGTGGTGTACCGCAGGGGTCAGTCCTAGGACCAGTGTTATTCCTGGTATATGTAAATGACATGACGGATGGGATAGACTCAGAAGTGTCTCTATTCGCGGATGATGTGAAAATAATGAGGAGAATCACATCAGAAGAGGACCAGGCAGGGCTGCAAACAGACCTGGACAAGCTCGACATCTGGTCTAGCAGTTGGCTTCTCGAATTCAATCCCTCCAAATGCAAAGTCATGAGGATCGGAGAAGGGCAAAGAAGACCGCTGACAGAGTACAAGCTAGGCGGACAAAGGCTACAAACCTCGGCAAGGAGAAAGACCTTGGAGTGAGTATAACGCCTAGCACGTCTCCGGAGGCACATCAACCAGATAACTGCGGCAGCATATGGGCGTCTGGCAAACCTTAGATTAGCGTTCCGTTACCTTAACAAGGAATCGTTCAAGACACTGTATACCGTGTACGTCAGGCCCATACTAGAATATGCAGCACCAGTCTGGAACCCACACCTGGTCAAGCACGTAAGGAAACTAGAGAAAGTGCAAAGGTTTGCGACAAGGTTAGTTCCCCAACTCAGGGGTCTGTCTTATGAAGAAAGGTTGAGGAAATAGGACTAACAACACTGGAGGAAAGAAGGGTCAGAGGAGACATGATAACGACATACAAAATACTGCGGGGAATTGACAAGGTAGATAGTGACAGGTTGTTTCAGAGAGGAACACAGATACAAGGGGACACAACTGGAAGCTGAAGACTCAGATGAGTCAAAGGGATGTCAGGAAACACTTCTTCAGCCACAGAGTAGTCAGGAAGTGGAATGGACTAGAGAAAGATATAGTGGAGGCAGGAACCATACATAGTTTTAAGACAAGGTATGATAAAGCTCATGGAGCAGGGAGAGCAGAGACCCAGTAGCAGACAGCGAAGAGGCGGGGCCAGGAGCTGAGACTCGACCCCTGCAACCACAATTAGGTGAGTACAATTAGGTGAGTACACACACCCCAAAAAAAAACACACACACACACACACACACACACACACACACACATACAACAGGCCTAGTGTCTAATCGACATGTGCCTAGGACAAAATGGTAACTAACACACGTTACTTATCTGTTGCGTACACACGAATTTACTATCTTTAAACACTATCTTTAACATTATCTTTAACACTATTTCAACACTATCTTTAACACTATCTTTAACATTATATTAAGCACTATCTTTAACGCTATCTTTAACTTTCTCTTTAACGCTATCTTTAGCACTATCTTTAACATTATCTTTAATACTATTTTAACACTATCTTCAACTTTATGTTTAACACTATCTTAAACACTATCTCTAACACTATCTTTAATTTCTCATGTACACTAATTATCCTCATCTTCATTACGTAGCCAATTTAACCAGTACGTAAATTAACTCCTGGGTGTGTCTCACTATTTTTCAATATTTATCAAAATTTCTCAATATTTATCTTAATTTCTCACCATTTTTCACTATTTCTCTTCATTTCTCATCATTTTTGTCTATTTCTTACTGGTTCTTACAATTTCTCACTTTAACTATTTATTACCGTTTCTCACTGTCACTATTTTCACCCTTTCACACTATTCTCACTATTCTCTCAATATTTATCATTGTTTTCTACATATTTCTCACTATTTTCTATATATTTCTCACTATTTTATATATATTTCTCACTATTTTCTACATATTTCTCACTATTTTCTATACATTTCTCACTATTTTCTATATATTTCTCACTATTTTCTACATATTTCTCACTATTTTTATATATTTCTCACTATTTTCTACATATTTCTCACTATTTTTTATATATTTCTCACTATTTTCTACATATTTCTCACTATTTTCTATATATTCTCATTATTCTCTCAGTATTTCTCACTATTTTCTATATATTTCTTACCATTTCTCACTTTATTTCCCCCTCTGTTTACTCAGTGGTGATATTGGCTTTCTCAGTGGGTCTCATTTCCCAAACTTTCAACTGTAATGAGTTACGCCCCTTGATTTCACCAAGTGTCTTGATGCTGTGAGGGGCTCTTGATCCCAAGAGCCCCTCACAGCATCAAACACCTCGTTTTACCCCTCTTTTGTGGGGGTTAGTAACCCAGGATAAGCCAATTAAAGCCACTGGCTGGCTGGCTTGTTTTCATTTGTGGATGTTTATTGCTCTCCCCCAGGATGCCACCCACACCAGTTAACTAATATCCAGGTACCTACTTGCTGATAGGTGAACAGTGACAGCAGGTGTAGGGTGACTAATATCCAGGTACCTACTTACTGCTAGGTGAACAGTGACAGCAGGTGTAGGGTGACTAACACCCAGGTAACTATTTCCTGCCAGACGAATGTTGCCAGTCTTGCGTTATAAGTCAAGCAGTCGTAAGTCACAAGTCGTAAGTGTAACGTAGTAAATCTGACGTCGTAAGTCTCCCTAGCTCGGTTCATACTTCCATTTTGTCTACAGTAACAACGTTAATATCCACCACAGAAACGTCAATTAAATGGCCCTATAATGTGGTGTGAGGGAGGCGAGGGAAGTCCAGTAACTGGAGCACAGCAGCTCACTCAGCCTTTGATGTGAAGTTAGAGTTCTTCAATGGTCCTGATTAACCCAGGGCAAAGTCCTTGTTGGGGGATGTCCTTGGTGAGGGATGTACTTGGTGGGGGACGCTTTTGGTGGGGGATGTTCTTGGTGGGGGATGTTCTTGGTGGGGGATGTCCTTGTTGGAGGAATTGCTTGGTGGGGGATGTCTTTGTTGGAGAAAGTCTTTGGTGGGGGAAGTCCTTGGTGGGGGAAGTCTTTGTTGGAGGAAGTCTTTGGTGGGGGAAGTCCTTGGTGGGGGAAGTCTTTGTTGGAGGATGTTCTTGGTGGGGGATGTTCTTGGTGGGGGATGTCCTTGGTGGGGAATGTCCTTGATGGGGTAGGAATAATAATAGTGGCAGTGAATTAGCATATTAAATTCTTCAATTGGTGTGGGTGTACATAGAAGACTTCTTCCCATCTCTTTAAGAACACTGTTATCTCCTGGCAGGGCTTCAAGGATCCAGTTTACAGAAAGAGGAGACATTACTTCTACGACCTGGCTATGAACTATAAGTTGTGAGTATTATGTATTTATGTCATACTGTGACGGGTGTAATGTCGTATGTGAGGTGATATCTCAGCCTTTTAAGTCTTCTGCTATTTTATTATATTATTTTTAACAGTTCCTGATAGTGTTGTTGCTTTGCATATTGTGATATCATCCGTTTACAAAACTATTGCATACGCAAATTTTCGCTTGCCTTATTCGGCAAGATGAGCGTTGCTATTTAAGCCAAAATCGCAAGTTTTTCCTATTCGGCACGACATATATGTAATCATGAATATTTTCATAAACATTCTTGTGGTTTAATTAATCTGAGAATTATTTTGAAGGATAACAGATTTGCTTCTGTAAACTTGTATATTTTTAAATAAGTAATACTTAATGTATTTTTTTTTTTAATATTTGGGGTTAATTATAGAGGATTAGAGCCAAATTATAGAGAGTTGGAGAGTAATGCTGTGTTTCTCACGTTGATGCAGTGGACAAGATATACCCAGAGTGGAATACACGGCCGAGGAGATCAGTACCTGGTGAGTGTGTGTGTGTTTATTCAACTATTTGTGGTTTCAAAGGTTCAGTCACAGCTCCTGGCCCCGTCTCTTCGTTGGTCGCTACAAGGTCCATTCTCTCCCTGCTCTAAATACCGTGTGTGTGTGTCAAGTCCAGGAATATGCAGCGCACCCATCCCTTCCTCTCCTTCTTGGCTTCTGTCGTCTTGGGTTAGAATTCAGGCAGGTTCGTGAGACGTAGTTTACCATCTCTAAAACCATGATAGTTGTTGTTTACGATCTCGCTCCTTCCAGATGCTCCATCTCTCATCTCCTGATTATCCTCTCCATCACCTTACGTAGAGTATATGTCAGTGACACTGATCTCTAGTTTAAGAGACACGTAAGTACGCCTGTCTTGTAACATGTTCATTTTTCCACTATAATCTACCTTGTCCATAATTACTATCGCATTTGCTTTGTCTGTTTCGTAAGGTGAAGTCCAGGATCTTTCCTTAATTCATGGTATAACTTAACACACACCTCTATAACACAATTGTCCTCAAAGATTTGTTAAGTTATACCATGAATTAAGGAAAGATCCTGGACTTCACCTTACGAAACAGACAAAGCAAATGCGATAGTAATTATGGACAAGGTAGATTATATTGGAAAAATAATATATTAATAGAAGACGGGGGAAATTACGTGCCTCTTAATGGTGCCTGTCAGTCCACTTTCCTAAATATTGGGACTATAGTGTTCGTCACATTCTGGTCGGTGCTTTGTGCCAAGTGAAGAAAGAGCTTAATCAAGAGAGAATCTGAAGATATGAAAGAGATAAAGAGGTAGAAAGAGACGAGGAAGCAGAGACAAGAAAGAGATAAGGGAGAAGAGACAAGGAGAAAAGCAGTTAAAAAAAAGAAATCTTTGAAGTCGTCAAAAGTTAAGGAATGAGAAATGAAGAAACAATTGGAAGACTTCTGAAGACAGGAGCGAGTTTGGTGGCAATAATTAATTTAAGGCGGCAATTTTGGCCTCCGAGGAGGTAGGAGGAGGAGGTAGGAGTAGGAGGAGGAGGAGGAGTAGGACGTCGAGTGAGAAATTATCTTACTCTGGAGAGAATGATTAACTGTGTTTCATAATGTTGTGAGGAGTGAGAGGCTGTGAGTGAGAGGCTATGAGTGAGAGGCTGTGAGTGAGAGGCTGTGAGTGAGAGGCTGTGAGTGAGAGGCTGTGAGTGAGAGAGATACTTTACTGTGACGTAACAGAAGCAGTTCTTGTGAGGTTTCTTAATGAGAAATATTTTTATGTTAGACAATACTAATAAGTTAATGAATAAGACACATGTGGAACCCGTCGGTATCTTTATTGTCGAAATAACGAAGATACCCAAGTGTTGGGTGTGTTTTATTTAGTTTGGTTGATGCTACGTCTTGTGATTGACTTCTCTTGTCATCAATTATATTTCTTTGTTACAGGAATTCCAGTATTTCTGAAAAAATAATTTTTCTGAAAGAGGTTATTTGTTGTGTGTGTGTGTGTGTGTGTGTGTGTGTGTGTGTGTGTGTGTGTGTGTGTCTCACCTAATTGTGGTTGCAGGGGTCGAGTCATAGTTCCGGGCCCCGCCTTTTCACTGGTCGCTACTAAGTCCACTCTCTCCCTGTTCCATGAGCCTTATCATACCTCTTCTTAAAGCTATGTATGGATCCTGCCTCCACTACATCAGACTATTCCACTTCCTGACAACTCTGTGACTGAAGAAATACTTCCTAACATCCCCGTGACTCATCTGAGTCTTCAACTTCCAATTCCCTTAACCTTTCTTCGTAGGACAGTTCTCTTAGCTCAGGGACTAGTCTTGTTGCAAACCTTTGCACCGTGTGTGTGTGTGTGTGTGTGTGTGTGTGTTTATGTGATACACACTAACCAAGGGTGTGGGGTGTACTCCACAGGGGTACTATCTTCAGAGAACTCTTCCGACTGTACCCAGCACACGCCTGTAAGGAATACAACAGCAACTGGCCCAACCTCGTCAAATACTGCGGCTACAGGTGAACCATATGCAATATTCCAGAACGAGAGATAAAAGGGAGAGTTGAATGATAGTTCCAGGCCTTTCATCTTGCAATCAATGCATCATCAGGAGCTTGCAATGGTGCAGAAAAAGAGCTGGAAATGCAGTCAGAGTCGTTCAGGGAAACGACTCCTGATGATGTGTTGCCTGCAATTCGAAAGGCCTAGAACTATTATTCATATATATATATATATATATATATATATATATATATATATATATATATATATATATATATATATATATATATAGGTGTGTTATATTTCTACTCAGATCATGAATACAAATTAAAATGCTAGTAATATAAGTAATAAATAATAGTGTCTTCCTGACAGAGAGGACAACATACCACAACTGGCAGACATCGACAAGTACCTGAAGCGTGAGTCTTTATCTTTATTGACTTTATTAGTGTCGTGGGGGAGGCAGGAATCACCTCTGTGGTGCTCGAACCGCCGTCCCTCCGCCACCGCTCGGATATTAAAGCAGACCCGACAGTGGAACTTTACGTAGTCCACTGGGCTGTGTCCACCATCAGACTACCCCTGAGGGTTTAGAGCTTTCCCCACGAATATAATAATAACCCCCAAAAAATACAATTCGTCTTCTTGTTGCGTACACGAATAACCCCGAGGTTACGAAAGCCTGGGACACTTACGACGACGTTTCGACCAGACTAGAACCATTGACAAGTCACAACGAAGCGAGATGGGAAGAAGACCACAATGTACAATGTATATATATATATATATATATATATATATATACATATCGCTTTATACTTCTCACTCTAAACGAACGTGGATAATAAACTGTTCTTCAAATAAGGAGACGAAGGTTCGAGCCCCCAGTTATCCCTTCTTAATATTCAAAATTTTACAGCAGAGTAAAGATGCCTGCAATAGAAGGTGTGTAGGATCTTGTAATTCTCTAGGATTCTAAAGGATTAAAGAGATTCTATAGGATTCTAGATTATTAAAAAAGATTTTATTGAATTCTAGGGGGTTAAAGAAGATTTCATAGGATTCTGTGCGATTATATAGGATTATGTGTGATTCTATAGGATTACGTGTGATTCTATAGTATTACGTGTGATTCTATAGGATTTTGTGTGATTCTGTAGGATTCTATGTGATTCTGTAGGATTATGTGTGATTCTAAAGGATTCTGTGTGATTCTATAGGATTCTGTGATTCTATAGGATTCTGTGTGATTCTATAGGATTCTGTAGAATTGTATGTGATTCTGTAGGATTATGAGTGATTCTATAGGATTATGTGTGATTCTATAGGATTATGTGTGAGTCTGTAGGATTATGTGTGACTCTATAGGATTTTGTGTGATTCTATAGAATTATATGTTATTCCATAGAATTCTATTCGATTCTATCGGATTATACATATGATTCATTGAGATCCTACAGGATTTAGTAAGAATCTGCAGGATTCTACAGGATTCTATGTGATTTTATAGGCTTTCATATGATTCTACGATATTTTATACGATTCTATTGGATTGTATGAGATTCTATGGGATTCTCTAAGACAGTTTCGGGATTTTAAGCTTATTATTAATACTGTTTTAATACCACAGAAGGATTTTATACACTGGGAAGCGCTTGACCCGTATGGGTCATTCAGCTTCCGTGGGATAGAAGGTAATGAAGTTTGATCCAAGGAATGAGAGGATAGTTCCAGTTGTTTTGTTATCCTTTTTGCTAATGGTTTGTGGTGATGCTAGTAGTGGTGGTAGTAGTAGTAGTAGTAGTAGTAGTAGTAGTAGTAGTAGTAGTAGTAGTAGTAGTAGTAGTAGAGTAATAGTATTATTATTAGTAGTAATAGTAGCATTACACTTTTGATATGTGATGGTGGTGGTAGTGGCTAGTGGTGGTGGTAGTAGTAGCTAGTGGTGGTGGTAGTGGCTAGTGGTGGTGGTAGTAGTTGCTAGTGGTGGTGGTAGTATTGGCTAGTGGTGGTGGTGGTAGTTGTGGCTAGTGGTGGTGGTAGTAGTAGCTAGTGGTGGTGGTAGTAGTGGCTAGTGGTGGTAGTAGTGGCTAGTGGTGGTGGTAGTAGTAGCTAGTGGTGGTGGTAGTAGTAGCTAGTGGTGGTGGTAGTAGTAGCTAGTGGTGGTGGTAGTAGTAGCTAGTGGTGGTGGTAGTAGGCTAGTGGTGGTGGTAGTAGTTGCTAGTGGTGGTGGTAGTAGTTGGCTAGTGGTGGTGGTGGTAGTTGTGGCTAGTGGTGGTGGTAGTAGTAGCTAGTGGTGGTGGTAGTAGTGGCTAGTGGTGGTAGTAGTGGCTAGTGGTGGTGGTAGTAGTGGCTAGTGGTGGTGGTAGTATTGGCTAGTGGTGGTGGTGGTAGTTGTGGCTAGTGGTGGTAATGGCTAGTGGTGGTGGTGGTAATAGTGGCTAGTGGTAGTAGTAGTGGCTATTGGTGGTAGTAGTAGTAGTGGCTAGTGGTAGTAGTAGTGGTAGTAGCAGCACTAACTACGACCAGCTATCACAGTAGTCGTCCTCCTGCAGGTACAACCGGCTTCTCACTGCGTCCCGTTGCAGGATATCTCTCCCCTAGGGACTTCCTCGCTGGCCTCGCCTTCAGAGTCTTCCACTGTACTCAGTACATCCGCCACTCCTCTGATCCCTTCTACACTCCTGAACCGTGAGTACTAAACTCTTAGTGTACTCTCTCTAGTACACACTAGGTGAGTACTAGCATTACAACTACTAATAATAAATAATAATAATAATAATAATAATAATAATAATAATAATAATAATAATAATAATAATAATAATAATAACAATTTTGTTTAATTTCATGGCCACAGTGACTGTTGTCATGAACTTCTGGGGCACATGCCCATGCTAGCTTGCCCATCTTTTGCCCAATTCTCCCAGGAGATTGGTCTGGCATCTCTAGGAGCCAATGATGAGGACTTGCAGAAGATAGCAACGGTGAGTGCCAGTTGGCACTGAGTGTTATGTGTCTCTCAGTATGTATATATACTGAGAGATACACACCTTTCTTTCAGTGTATATACAGTGTACATATATATACAGTGTACATATATACACCTCTCAGTGTATATACACTGAAATATACACCTCTAAGTATATATACACTGAGATATACACCTCTCAGTATATATACACTGAGATATACACCTCTCAGTATATATACACTGAAATATACACCTCTCAGTATATATACACTGAAATATACACCTCTCAGTGTATATGTATAACCTTCAATAACAATTATTTCCAAATATATAATTCAAGATACTAATTACACTGTTCTCCTATAATTTATATAATCATTATATTTTATAAGTTATATAATTCATTATAGGCCTATATAATCTACAATGACGTTTGCCTATAATTTCAACTATTGAGGACTAATAAAATCTCTGTACTCTTTCACAGCTGTACTTTTTTACTGTTGAGTTCGGGATGTGCAAGGAGGTGAGTACATGTACTAGACTTGTTAAAGTACTCCCCTGAGTACATGTGTAGTCATGTGTGAATACGCATTGAGTCCATAAGAGTAGTCTTGAAAGTTAACATAAGAGAACATGTACTATTGTGCATGTATTATGGGCTTGAGTACAAAGTGAGTACAATGGGAGTATAGCATTGTGGGTGCACATGTACTAAGCTCGGAGGAGTACACACTGAATACATGCACTAGTGTGGTAGTACACGGATGTACAAAGAGAGTACATGTAATGTAAGTCTTTGTGTCGGGAACTGTACTCGTAGCAGTAGTAGGTGTTGTATTAGTAGCAGTAGCACTGTTGTAGTAGTAGTAGTATCAGTAGCAGTGTAGCAACAGTAGTATCAGCAGTAGAAGTAGCAGAAGTAGCAGCAGCAGTACCACCAGTAGCAGCAGCAGCAGCAGTATTAACCACCAGCTACTCCCTCCCACAGGCTGGAACACTCAAGGTGTACGGTGCTGGACTGCTCTCCAGCATAGGTGAGCTACGACACTCAGTGTCACCAGCAGCTAAGGTGGAACCTTTCCACCCTGACACTGTCTGCAGTGTCACCTGCCTCGTCACCACCTTCCAGAACCAATACTTCTTTACCGACACCTTCGAGGAGGCTAAGGAGATGCTCAGGTGAGCTAGCCTTCCCAGGTGATTCATCTAGCAGCTGAGTAATAATAATAATTTTTATTTTTTGAAATTATAAATATTTTTCCTTCGTATGTATATTGTTTCTCAGTGTATATACACTGTGAGTTGTATGTCTCTCAGTGTATATACACTGAGAGGTGTATATCTCTCAGTGTATATACAATGAGAGGTGTATGTCTCTCAGTGTATATACACTGAGAGGTGTATATCTCTCAGTGTATATACACTGAGAGGTGTATGTCTCTCAGTGTATATACACTGAGAGGTGTACATCTCTCAGTGTATATACAATGAGAGGTGTATGTATCTACTACACGAGGGTCATTAATCAGTATTTTAAGTATTAAAGTATTCTTGACTGGTGGTGTACAGGTGACATGCAGCCTTAATGACCCTCGTGTAGTAGATAGACTTTAAACCCCAATAATCAACCAACCAGCCTTAATGACTTTTGTGTAGTAGATAGACTTTAAACCCCATTAACCAACCAAGCAGCCTTAATGACCCTCGTGTAGTAGATAGACCCATCTTTCTCTTCTCAGCCTTCTCTCTCTCTCTCTCTCTCACTCACATTATTCTCCCAGGGACTACGTCTCAAGGATTCAGAGACCTTTTGGAGTCCGCTACAATCCATATACTCAGAGTGTGGAAATCCTCAGCAATGCTGAGAAGATTGCTGCCCTGGTGTCAGAGCTGAGAGGCGACCTGTGCATCGTCAGGAATGCTCTTCAGAAGATCCATGTAAGTGTCGAGTCAAGGAGGAGGAGGAGGAAGTGGAGGAGGAGCAGGAGGATGAGGAAGAGGAGGAGGAAGAGGAGAAGGAAGGAGGATTAAGAGGAAGAGGAGGAGTTGAAGTGCCATTTGAAGTTGAAGTTGTAGATAAAGTTCATTCTTTACTGAATTGTCATTGATAACATTCCCACAGTTTTAAAAACATTCTTGCTGTAATTTCAATATCATTCCCACAATTTAACATTCCCACAAGTTTAACATTATCATTCTCACAATTTTAACATCACTGCTAAAATTTTATCATCACTGCTACAGGAACATGATGAAGATGTGAATATTGAGAACATCACCAGCATCTTAACCTCAGCTCTCAAGACTGAAGACTCTACCAAGACTTAATTACCTCTCTCTCACTCTCTCACTCTCTCACTCTCTCTCTCACTCTCTCACTCTCTCTACCTTTTTCCTGTCTATATTTCTACCCTTTGGGTATATTTTTAAAAAATAATTGATAGATATATAATCATGTGCTTCCTTAGAAAAAAAGGCATACATATATACTGGAATATATATATATATATATATATATATATATATATATATATATATATATATATATATATATATATATATATAGTCTGTATAATACTGTGATAGATTCGTTAATTTTAAGTCAGTGTTGATCATATTAAGTCACAGAGAGGCTGGTGACCTGATCTGACCTGCACTTGACTTTTATTATTGACCTTCCTGGTTGACCTGCTGTAGTTGATGTCTATTGACCTGAAGTCTGATGGAAGTGGATGGAGACTGACTATGCTATTCAGTAGATTTACTACTGCTACTAGTACTACTACTACCACCACTACTACTACTACCACTACTACTACTACCACTACTACTACTACCACTACCACTACTACTACTACTACTACCACTACTACTACTACCACTACCACTACTACTACTACCACTACTACTAGTACTACTATTACTACTACTAGTTAAAATAAGCCTGACATTAAATTCAGGTTGACCTTACAGTAAAGTGTGAACCCTGAAGTCTCGGGGCTGACCCCGAGGAAGGACCTACAATCACCCCAGCTAGTCAAAAGTGACCTTCCATGACTTTGACCTCATCTGAATATAACCTTTCGCTAAGCAACATTGACAATAACACAGTAATATCTAGCAGAATGACACGCGTGTATAAATATCTAAGATAATATAACTTTAGAGGAAATGTAATATTATAAATATAATGTCAGAAATAATGTAATTGGATATTTTATGGAATATAACTTATAATAGCTAATTACTCTAGCAGAAATAACCATCTCTATTAGTTATTGTAATTAATTGAGATTGAAGGTGGCTATAATAGTCAATAAAGTAGAAGAAATTACCTGTTCTTTATTTGTCCTGATGTATATATATATATATATATATATATATATATATATATATATATATATATATATATATATATATATATATATATATATATATATCACATCCCTACTGCTGGTGTTTGATTTCCCTGGTGTGTTGCAGTTTTGCTTGCATATCTATCTGTGTGAGGCTGGTGTAGTCCTGGGGGGTGAGTGTGAACAGTGTGAGGTCTTGAGTCATCGTCTGTCACTTTAAGACGTCTTGTCTGGTAAACGATATGCACTCTGACAGGATTGCTGTAAGATGACGTGGTAAATCTTAATTGTCCCCCAGGATGCGACCAATACCAGTCAACTAACACCCAGGTACCTACTTACTGCTAGGTGAACAGTGACAGCAGGTGTCTTAAGGAAACACGTCCTAATGTTTCTACCTGTACCGGGGATCGAGCCACGGACCTCGGTGTGTGAGCTAAGTGCGCTACCAACCCAGCTACGGGACACCATCAACCACAGGGCAGTATTGTGTTTGACGTGTTGTTTCTAACGCTTGACTTCTCTTGGCGTCTCGCACCTGACGTCGTTCTTTATCAGTCCCGTTGTCGCCACTGTGAAATACACTGTTGGTGTTCTGTAGGGGGAGGCTTGCCCCTAGGTCCCTGCATACCCACTGTTGCGCAATGACGCAGGCAACGCACCGCTGGCTTGCAAGGGAGTTGCAACACGGTGTCACGCCTGAGCAACACAGACTTGTTTCTCGTAGTCGCTATGCATTGTGCACTCACTGATTGCAACAACAGAAGCAACAGGCAGGATAAGTGATGGTCTTCATAATAAAGTAGTGAGTTTAGCATCAATGTAACATCCAATAAAGTAGATAGTAGTATACGGGATATATTTATACACTGAGAGGTGTATATCTCTCAGTGTATATGCACTGAGAGGTATGTGTCTCAGTGTATATACACTGAGAGGTGTATGTCTCTCAGTGTATATACACTGATAGTTTACACGAATCAGTATTTTAGGTATTAACTTATTCTTGACTGGTTGTGTACAGGTGACATGCAGCCTTAATGACCCTCGTGTAGTAGATAGACTTTAAACCCCATTAACCAGCCAACCAGGTAGTCGTGTTCACAAACATAGTGACTCAGAACTTCTCATTATGCAAAACATCTTCGTCCCAGCACCTGCTTAGGGTGGATTATGTAACTGGTCACCCTTGATGTCCTGTACCTAACAAACTCACACCTGTATCGACTTCAAAAGGAAATAAGTCAAATTGTTTGACTTTCGTGAATCATCTTATCTAATATATACACATGCTACAAAGACAATTGTAAAAATCTAATCAAGTATACAGTACCTATGTAAAAATGACCTGTGTATAGGTCAGCGTGTATAACGGGGATTACCAATAGACCCCTGGCTGTCTTCAAGACCCCTGGCTGTCTTCAAGACTCCCTGGCTGTCTTCATGACTCACTGGCTGTCTTCATGACTCCCTGGCTGTCTTCATGACTCCCTGGCTGTCTTCAAGACTCCCTGGCTGTCTTCAAAACTCACTGGCTGTCTTCAAAACTCACTGGCTGTCTTCAAAACTCACTGGCTGTCTTCAAAACTCACTGGCTGTCTTCAAAACTCACTGGCTGTCTTCAAGACTTCTTTGCTGCCTTCAAGACTCTTTAAGACTCTTTGGGTGCCTTCAAGACTCCCTAGCTGTCTTCAAGACTTCCTAGCTGTCTTCAAGACTTCCTAGCTGTCTTCAAGACTTCCTAGCTGTCTTCAAGACTTCCTAGCTGTCTTCAAGACTCCCTGGCTGTCTTCAAGAACCCTGGCTGTCTTCAAGAGGGAGCTGGACAGACACTTAAAGTCAGTACCTGACCAGCTGGGCTGTGGTTCGTACTCTGGATGGCGTGTGACTAGCATTAACAGCCTGGTTAACCAGGCCCTGATGCACCAGGAGGTGTGGTCGTGCACAGGGCCGCGAGGGCGTTGACCCCTAATTCATTGCCCCTTCACGAATGAACTAACGATGTTATTAATTATTAATAATGGGAAATAACGTATTTTCACTATAAATTTATTAATTAGAAATATTTTAAATAAACAGTTTGATAATAATTTGTCAACAGACATATAAGGTATATAGTAATATTATTATATATGCGAAGTTTAAGAATTTTATTTGGTATATTTGAAGTTTAAAAAGCAATTACTTTAAGTGAAAGAAAATTCCTAATTAATAATAATAGTAATAATAATAATAATAATAATAATAATAATAATAATAATAATAATAATAATAATAATAATAATAATAATAATAATAATAATAATAATAATAATAGATAGGCCAATTATCAAGTTATATATATAGTATATATATATATATATATATATATATATATATATATATATATATATATATATATATATATATATATATATATATATATATATATTAAATTAAAGTCCCATTCCAATCATTTTAAACAAGATTGATATTCATTTTGGAGGTGAGGAACTTCCAGACCTTGAGAACGTCCATGTCAACAATGTGGTCAATAAGCAGTGGACAACTAGGGTAGTAAGTGGAACAATTTGCAGTGGGAGAAATGAAGCCTTGATGAGCAGCCGACATGTAGCGCCATATGAGAGAGTCATCAGTCATCTTCACTGGGCCATAGTCAGGCCTGCAAGGAATGCATGTACACAGGCCGAGGAATATAGTATATATATGCATCTCTCTATCTATATATCGTCTGATTATCAATTAAAAAAATGATTGTTTGTATATGCAATTTAATAAGCAAATTGAAGTTTCTTTAAATATATTTCACTGTTGATTTTATTTGAGTTCCTCCATGAAAATCAGAGTGAAGTGATCATCTTAGCTGAGTTCCCCCGTGAAGATCAGAGTGAAGTGATCATCTTACCTGAGTTCCTTCATGAAGATCTGGCTGATGGGAGAAAATCTGTCAGGATCAGCTGTTAACTCACATATCAAACGCTCCTGACACGACATGGCTGACACCTGACAACATAAACAACATTATATATCCTCTTTTAATTTCAAATCTTTTTTCTCTAAGCATTGATCCATGAAGTCAAAAATATCAATGATGTAAAGTTACGAGTAAAAAAAAAAAATATGAGAGAGTCGCAGTTAGTGGCCATGACAAACCTTCCTATCATTCTGAAGTGCTGGAACATTACTGGAGTGTTCAACCTTGCAATAAAGACGTCTCATGTGTCTCATTTGTGTCTCATTCATCACCTCCCATTAGCATAACTAAAATCACAACAGTGATTACCTGGAGATGGTCGAAGTAGAGAGAGAGACGACTCAAGGAATGCTCGTAATAAGGGTCCCAGGTGAGGTCCTCCGGCACTGTCTTGTCTACCACGACGCTGCTAAACTGTAAGGACCGTCCATGCACAGGTGCTAGTGTCGGCAGTGCCAGAGCTATTGGCATGTTGAGTAAGAAGCCTGGGAAGTAGCAGTCACTTTAGTAATGAGTATTAGACACTTTCTGCAAGCAGCAGTGACTGTCTAGGGACATTAAAGTAACTGTCTAGGGATATTAAAGTAACTGTCTGGGGAAATATTAAAGAAACTATCTGGGGAAATATTAATGAAACTATCTGGGGAAATATTAAAGAAACTGTCTGCGGAAATATTAAAGAAACTGTCTGGGGAAATATTAAAGAAACTGTCTGGGGAAATATTAAAGAAACTGTCTGGGGAAATATTAAAGAAACTGTCTGGGGAAATATTAAAGAAACTCTCTGGGGAAATATTAAAGAAACTGTCTGGGGAAATATTAAAGAAACTGTTTGGGGAAATATTAAAGAAACTGTCTGGGGAAATATTAAAGAAACTGTCTGGGGAAATATTAAAGAAACTGTCTGGGGAAATATTAAAGAAACTGTCTGGGGAAATATTAAAGAAACTGTCTGGGGAAATATTAATGAAACTGTCTGGGGAAATATTAAAGAAACTGTCTGGGGAAATATTAAAGAAACTGTCTGGGAAATATTAAAGAAACTGTCTGGGGAAATATTAAAGAAACTGTCTGGGGAAATATTAAAGAAACTGTCTGGGGAAATATTAAAGAAACTGTCTGGGGAAATATTAAAGAAACTGTCTGGGGAAATATTAAAGAAACTGTCTGGGGAAATATTAAAGAAACTGTCTGGGGAAATATTAAAGAAACTGTCTGGGAAAATATTAAAGAAACTGTCTTGGGAAATATTAAAGAAACTGTCTGGGGAAATATTAATGAAACTGTCTGGGGAAATATTAAAGAAACTGTCTGGGGAAATATTAAAGAAACTGTCTGGGGAAATATTAAAGAAACTGTCTGGGGAAATATTAAAGAAACTGTCTGGGGAAATATTAATGAAACTGTCTGGGAAATATTAAAGAAACTGTCTGGGAAATATTAAAGAAACTGTCTGGGGAAATATTAAAGAAACTGTCTGGGAAATATTAAAGAAACTGTCTGGGAAATATTAAAGAAACTGTCTGGGTAAATATTAAAGAAACTGTCTGGGGAAATATTAAAGAAACTGTCTGGGAAATATTAAAGAAACTGTCTGGGAAATATTAAAGAAACTGTCTGGGAAATATTAAAGAAACTGTCTGGGGAAATATTAATGAAACTGTCTGGGGAAATATTAAAGAAACTGTCTGGGGAAATATTAAAGAAACTGTACACCACCAGTCAAGAATACTTTAATACCTAAAATACTGATTAATGTAAACTACCAGTGTATATACACTGAGAGACATACACCTCTCAGTGTATATACACTGAGAGACATATACCTCTCAGTGTATATATTTCTATGATACAGTATTAGGTTAATCACTAATGACCTGGTGCACTGTAGTTAACATAAGTTAAACTAGGAACTAGTTAACAACATCACATGTAAATTATCTTAATGAATATTTGGAGGTCAAGGAATAACGTAAATTCGTTATCGACTGACTAAATAAATAGAAAAAAACTTCTGAATCCCTATGTCTGAGAATTAAGGGAATTTAAAGAGATATTTATATTGACAACACACACACACACACACACACACACACACACACACACACACGCGCAACAGAGTTAGGTTAAGACTTACAGAACTTGACTGGGTTCTTAAGATTGGTAAAGAAATATCTCTCTTCTCTTCTGCCTCCTGGCGTCGACCTGCTGCTTGCCATTGTTGCCGCCATCACTGCCACAATACACACTTCTAACCTCATCTATACAAGTAGAAAACAAAGATATATATATATATATATATATATATATATATATATATATTTGTGTGTGTGTCTGTACCCTGCATGAGGTCGAGTCGTAGCTTCTGGCCCCGCCTCTTCACTGATCCCTACTAGGTCCACTCTCTCCCTGCTCCATGAGCTTTATCATACCTCTTCTTAAAGCTATGTATGGATCCTGCCTCTACTACATCACTCTCCAGATTGTTTCACTTCCTGACAACTCTGTGACTGAAGAAATACTTCCTAACATCACTCTGACTTATCTGAGTTTTCAAAACCAGTTGTGACCCCTTGTTGCTGTGTCACATCTCTGAAACATTCTGTCCCTGTCCACCTTGTCAATTCCTCTCAGTATTTTATATGTCGTTATCATGTCCTCTCTATCCTTCTTGTCCTCCAATGTTGTCAGATCGATTTCCTTTAACCTCTCCTCGTAGGGCATACCCCTTAGCTACGGGACTAGTCTTGTTGCAAACTTTTGCATTTTCTCCAGTTTCTCGTGTTTCATCAAGTGTGGGTTCCATACTGGTGCTGCATACTCCAATATGGGCCTGACGTACACGGTGTAGTGTTGTGAACGATTCCTTACTATGGTGTCGAAATGCTATTCATAGGTTTGCTAGACGCCCATATGCTGCATCAGTTATTTGGTTGATGTGCTTCTCAGGAGATGTGCTCGGTATTATATTCACCCCAGGATCCTTTTTCTTGAACGAAATTTACAGTCTTTGACTCTCTAGCCTGTACTCTGTCTGCGGTCTTCTTTGAACTCCCCGCCGATCTTCATGGCTTTGCACTTGGTGTAATCATTTGTCATTTGTTGGACCAGACCTTGAGCCTGTCCATATCCCTTTGTAGTCCTGCCTGATCCTCATCCACTTGTGTTCTCCTCATTAACTTAACATCGTCTGCAAACAGGAACACCTCTGAATCTATCCCTTCTGTCATGTCATTCACATATACTAAAAACAGCACTGACTCTTGTGGCACCCCGCTCGTCACAGGCGCCCACTCTGACATGTCATCCCGTACCGTGAGTGTGTCAGAACATGCAATAAAATATATCAACAAGTATCTTATAAGATCGTAATTATTTCTTTGTCTTTGTATGCAAGAAAAATTGTGAAGGTCTTACCTTAGTTACAAACCTCTCTGTGAGGAATCTTTATAGTGACGGAGATGACGATATTACACCAGCAGTGTTGCAGCCACGAGTGTTGCAGCAGCAGTGTTGCAGCCACGAGTGTTGCAGCAGCAGTGTTGCAGCCACGACTGTTACACCAGCAGTGTTGCAGCCACGAGTGTTGCAGCAGTAGTGAGTGAACTCTCTCAGTGGTGACAGTATCCTGGGCTGGCTTGCACAACACCGGGGTAAACACCTCACTAACTCTACCTCCAGTAGTCTTCTCTTCCTCCTCATTTGACTCAGAGAAATGAGACACTTGATACTTGCGTATCTCTGATCTAGAAACGTTTCGCCAGCCACTGTCTGGCGAAACGTTTCAACAATACTGATACCCAAATGCTGCACAAGTATCTATTTTATCAGCTTAGTTTTCTGAAGCTTTTACACAGACTTACTGAGAAAGCCTGCTGACTGGGCGAAACGTCTCATAAGAACCGACGTTTCGGTTCGAAACGTCGTCATAAGATCCTTCCTCATATGTGTATGACTTATGTGCACATTATTGCACCTGTGCTTGCAGAATGGGACACTTGTGCAACATTTCGGTGTCTTTATTGAGGAAACGTTACGCCAGAAAGTGGTTTCTTCAGTCAAATACAGAGAAGAATGATGACAGACGAGGAGGAGGAGTTTGGGGTAATCAGTCCCTCAGACTGTCAGTTTTCCAAGCCATTTATAACACGTGGGTTTATGACGTGGTTAATCACGTCAAATCAATGGCAATCCTGTCACTGATTTGACGTGATTAATCGTGTTATTTAAGGTTGACTTGTCTGTTGTTTCTTTAAAGGAAGGTATTTAGGTATCCCGCTAACAAGGGATAATTAAAATGGATGTCCATTGTTTGATGGCTTTCAGCTGAGGCCCCGGGGATATTCATGGTATATACGTCTAAATGTATACCTCTTTTGATCCCTCGTGTGTGTGTGTGTGTGTACTCACCTAATTGTACTCACCTAATTGTGGTTGCTGGGGTCGAGACTCAGCTCCTGGCCCCGCCTCTTCGCTGTCTGCTACTGGGTCTCTGCTCTCCCTGCTCCATGAGCTTTATCATACCTTGTCTTAAAACTATGTATGGTTCCTGCCTCCACTATATCTTTCTCTAGTCCATTCCACTTCCTGACTACTCTGTGGCTGAAGAAATGTTTCCTGACATCCCTTTGACTCATCTGAGTCTTCAGCTTCCAGTTGTGTCCCCTTGTTTCTGTGTTCCCTCTCTGAAACAACCTGTCACTATCTACCTTGTCAATTCCCGCAGTATTTTGTATGTCGTTATCATGTCTCCTCTGACCCTTCTTTCCTCCAGTGTTGTTAGTCCTATTTCCCTCAACCTTTCTTCATAAGACAGACCCCTGAGTTGTGGAACTAACCTTGTCGCAAACCTTTGCACTATCTCTAGTTTCCTTACGTGCTTGACCAGGTGTGGGTTCCAGACTGGTGCTGCATATTCTAGTATGGGCCTGACGTACACGGTATACAGTGTCTTGAACGATTCCTTGTTAAGGTAACGGAACGCTAATCTAAGGTTTGCCAGACGCCCATATGCTGCCGCAGTTATCTGGTTGATGTGTGCCTCCGGAGACGTGCTAGGCGTTATACTCACTCCAAGGTCTTTCTCCTTTGCCGAGGTTTGTAGCCTTTGTCCGCCTAGCTTGTACTCTGTCAGCGGTCTTCTTTGCCCTTCTCCGATCCTCATGACTTTGCATTTGGAGGGATTGAATTCGAGAAGCCAACTGCTAGACCAGATGTCGAGCTTGTCCAGGTCTGTTTGCAGCCCTGCCTGGTCCTCTTCCGATGTGATTCTCCTCATTATTTTCACATCATCCGCGAATAGAGACACTTCTGAGTCTATCCCATCCGTCATGTCATTTACATATACCAGGAATAACACTGGTCCTAGGACTGACCCCTGCTGTACACCACTCGTCACAGGCGCCCACTGTGATACCTCACCACGCACCATGTACTCACCTAGTTGTACTCACCTAGTTGTGGTTGCAGGGGTCGAGACATAGCTCCTGGCCCCGCCTCTTCACTGGCCGCTACTGGGTCACTCTCCCTGCGCCATGAGCTTTATCATACCTCTTCTTAAAGCTGTGTATGGAACCTGCCTCCACTACATCGCTTCCCAAACTATTCCACTTCCCGACTACTCTGTGACTGAAGAAATAATTCCTAACATCTCTGTGATTCATGTGTGTGTGTGTGTGTGTGTGTGTGTGTGTGTGTGTGTGTGTGTTTGTGTATGTGTGTTTGTGTACTCACTTAATTGTGGTTGCAAGGGTCGAGACTTAGCTCCTGTGTGTGTGTATATATGACGGTGTCTGTATATGATCGCAAAGACTATCCATTTTTTTGTACTATTTATTAAAACATTTATAAATTACGTAAAAATAAAAATAAATAACATAAGCGTAATTATAAACTACATAAAAATAATGTTAGTTTGCATTAATCAGTATTTTAGGTATTAAAGTATTCTTGACTGGTGGTGTCCAGGTGACATGCAGCCTTAATGACCCTCGTGTAGTAGTTTTTAGACCCTATTAACCAGTCTTTTCAAACCAGCTGCAAATTCACTCTTGACGAGACGAACTGCCAGAGTTTGAGGAGAGGCATGTGAACGATGCGGTCAGCTGGCATGGAACAAGTGGGATAAACCGTGGTACAATTCCCAATGGGTGAGGTGAGGCCTTGACGTGCAGCTGACATGTACCTCCACATGAGTGAGTCGTCAGTCATGCTCACCGGCCCGTTAACAAGCCTGTCAGGAGAGAAGGAAACACATTCACCATCATTCATCCAATCGCTGGCTTAATATTAGTGTTGACATCACACTTCAGATGACCCACAAAAGAGGCAGCATCCTTCAGAGTACATCCACTCTATATATTATGCTATTTTGTTGAAGGTTTCTTCTAAGTCTTTTAAAGCTTAAAATGTATAAATTAATTTGCCTATCAACAAGTCTTGTGGGAGATTCGAACTGGTGTCATTGAAATATGACAGTGCTTCCCAGTTCCAATCTCCCGAAAAATCTGTGGATTCTTGCAAGTGGAAATTATCATTTGAAAGTTCACTTATAATTTGTTTGTGTATTAACGATTGTCAAGTTCTGGGCTGGGAAGAAAGTTTTGTTGTTCTGAGAGTCGTGAGATATTTAAGTTATGCTACCAACCAACCAGCCTTAGTGACCCTCGTGTAGTAGATTGATATTAAACCCCTTTAACTAACCAATCAGCCTTACTCTTTGATTCATCAACAAAGACCTTGACTATGTACTCACGAATCATATTCTTCAAAATGTTTGGACAAAGTCTTTACCAGAGGTTGTCACTCAGGGTTCCCCATCTACCACAGCCTTCCCACAGGACCAGTCTATGGCAAGCAGGGTGACCCTCTGTCCCTGTATCCCTGAGGTTCAATTTTTAGTGTAAGATCTGCATTGTGATCCCCATACCCATGATGTGGGTGGTAGTCAAAGGATTACAAAGGCACATAATGGGTCCAGGGACTGTGTTTACAAAGTCTTGATGGATCAGCAGGGTACAGTGACAAGACCACACTGGTGGGCCAGGTACTGTATCACTGCTGTAATACACAGACCACACTGCAGTGTGGTCTGTGGGCTACAGTTGTGATCCTTTTGGCAAAGTCTTAGAAATACGTAATAGTTTCTGATTGTCGTACCTGAGTTCCTTCCCGAAGTTCTGATTGTGGTTTAAGACTGGTATTACCTGAGTTCCTTCATGAAGATCTGACTGATGGGGAAGAAAGTGTCAGGGTCAGCTGTCAGCTCACAGATCAGTCGCTCCTGACACGACAGCACCGGCAGCTGTCAACAACAATACAAATAAACAGCCGTTTCAAACAATTTCACCACAACTAATAAACCTAGCTAAAACCTAGCAAACCCAGTGGAAATAAACCACAACTTCTGACTTTATTGAGTTATCTCAGATCAAATGAACGTGAGATGCTATGAAATATATCCCAAGATCAGTAATAAGAGGGACTGATTCTAGTCAGTTTGTGGCCAGGAATAAGGGAAGTAATTCAGCTTATTGGAATGTATTAAGTTATTAAGGTTAAATTCTATATGATTTACAATGTGTAAGAATTGTAACAAAAAAATTGAATTGTATATGACGTCAGCAAGGGTATGACATTAATAATAATAATAATAATAATAATAATAATAATAATAATAATAATAATAATAATAATAATAATAATAATAATAATAATAATAATAATAATAATAATAATAATAGTGATAATAATAATAACTTGTTTAATAAAAATTATAAGTTAAAACATACACAACACATAAAGCTTAATTAAAGCTGGCCATAAGCTGATTTATTAAGCTGCTCCACACAAGCCAATAATTTCAAGTTTATTAACAAGGTTAGAACATTTTTAAATTTGTGCCTACACAGCCTACTACTGTTATTATAACTAATAATATTATTATTATTATTATTATTATTATTATTATTATTATTATTATTATTATTATTATTATTATTATTATTACTACTACTACTATTAGTAACTACGACTGCTGCTGCTGCTGCTGCTGCTGCTACCACTACTACCACTACTACCACTACTACAAATACTACCACTAACAACCACAAACATGAGGCCACCACCATTATCAACCTCGTCTACACACTACCCACCTCCAAATGAGCAAAGTAGACAGAGAGTCTACTCAAGGCTCCTTCATAGGCAGGATCCCAGGTCAGGTCCTCAGCTCTGCCTGACTGACACTCCTCAATCCTCCGCAATTCCAACGATCTTCTACTGACACCATTGACACGAGCGAAGGTGGGCAGTGCCAACGACCATGGCATGTTGATTAAGAAATCTGAAATAATAAATAAACACAATGAAATATATGTTTTTCATTAGGTTCGGAATGATTTTTTGAGAAATTATTGTATACACAAATTTTCGCGCTTGCCTTATTCGGCAAGAAGAGCGTTGATATTTAAGCAACGCTATATATAAACACAACAAAGATAACAGCTTCTAAGCACAACAGGACGCTCAAACAATGAGTTTTCATAACCTGGCTTGACGTGCTGTTGAAGTGTGGGTAAGGTAATATTTATGAAGGGATTCAGGGAAACTGGTTGGCCGGACTTGAGTCCTGGAGATGGGAAGTGCAGTGCCTGCACTCTGAAGGATGGGTGAGAATGTTACAGTCCTGGAGGTGGGAAGTACAGTGCCTACACTCTGAAGGATGGGTGAGGATGCTACAGTCCTGGAGGTGGGAAGTACAGTGCCTGCACTCTGAAGGATGTGTGAGGATGTTACAGTCCTGGAGGTGGGAAGTACAGTACCTGCACTCTGAAGGATGTGTGAGGATGTTACAGTCCTGGAGGTGGGAAGTACAGTGCCTGCACTCTGAAGGATGAGTGAGGATGTTACAGCACAGAGAGTCATCTGAACTCTGATGTCAACACTGGACCAGCCTAGACTGTGACTGACTAAATGATGATGAATGCATTTCCTCTCTTTTTGGGTCACCGTGCCTCGGTGGGAGACAGCCAGTGCCACCTTACAACCAAAGCAGCGACTCGCTGCTACAGATCTGAAGGTGTTAAAAGTCTTGCCAAACTCACAGACAAACGGACAGACAGACAGACTTACCCAACCTGATTTGTGCTGTGGGATTGACCAGGAAATACCTCTTCTGCCTTCCCCTGCCATCCTTCCCACCGGCTGCCATCATACTTGACACCATCACTGCCACCACAAGAACATACACTCGCATACTCATCTAGAAAGATAAAACCAAATATACTGCTAACGTTATTCTATTTAAGAATTCGATATTATTATATAAATAATTATATATATATATATATATATATATATATATATATATATATATATATATATATATATATATATATATATATATATATATATATATATATATATATATATATATATATATATATATATATATATATATATATACACACGCTACTGGCCTATCCTCATTTGATATTGTAGGTATGTGTGTGTGAGGGTGTGTCTTGGGCACTGATGCTGTCCCTTGTGCGTCCCTCGTCTCATGACCCTTTCCCCGCCCCTTCCGACGCAAGTTGGTTGGTGGGTAGTGACGCAGGTTGGTGGGTAGTGACGCAGTTTGGTGGGTAGTGAAGCAGTGTGGTGGGTAGTGACGCAGGTTGGTGGGTGGTGACGCAGGTTGTTGGGTAGTGAAGCAAGTTAATGGGGTAGTGACGCAATTTAGATGAGCAGTGACGCAAGTTAGGGGCAAATTTACGCAAAATAAGCAAGAACTGACTAATATGGACGATAAATCACACTGCGAAGCGTTAAACTCGTAAGGGAGCCTCCCACACAGCCAGGAGCTATGAATCGACCCCTTACAACCACAATTAGGTGCGTACACAGCCTACCTGGTTAATATTACACAACCACATATGATCCGATGGGAAAAATGCAGCTCCAGTTCCTGAGATCAGGAGCCCTCACCGGCTTCAACACGCACCAGACACTTAGAAAAATCCCGTTCAGTGAAAATAATTCAGAGCACGACTGGTAGGCTCGAACCTATGTATGCAAAACAGGGTAAGGATGGGGGTTAAGGCAGGGGGAGAAGAGGAAGGAGTAAAGGAAGGGGGTAACAAACTATTCTTCTGTCAAAACGTTCATTTTTTCACGCTGTAAGATCGAGACCAATTAAAAGAAGGTGTATGTCTCAATGTATATAATAATAATAATAATAATAATAATAATAATAATAATAATAATAATAATAATAATAATAATAATAATAATAATAATAATAATAATAATAATAATAATAATAATAATAATAATAATAATAATAATAATAATAATAATAATAATAATAATATTTTTATTTCGTTGCAAGTTACAAGTATACATAGTTATTGGTAGTTACAATTATAAAACTGTAATGCAAGGAGAGCCACTGGCATGCTATGGCGTATGTCTCAGTGTATATACACTGACAGGTGTATGTCTCTCAGTGTATATACACTGACAGGTGTATGTCTCTCAGTGTATATACACTGACAGGTGTATGTCTCTCAGTGTATATACACTGACAGGTGTATGTCTCTCAGTGTATATACACTGACAGGTGTATGTCTCTCAGTGTATATACACTGTGAGGTATATGTCTCTCAGTGTATATACACTGTGAGGTGTATGTCTCTCAGTGTATATACACTGACAGGTGTATGTCTCTCAGTGTATATACACTGACAGGTGTATGTCTCTCAGTGTATTTACACTGACAGGTGTATGTCTCTCAGTGTATATACACTGTGAGGTGTATGTCTCTCAGTGTATATACACTGACAGGTGTATGTCTCTCAGTGTATATACACTGACAGGTGTATGTCTCTCAGTGTATATACACTGACAGGTGTATGTCTCTCAGTGTATATACACTGACAGGTGTATGTCTCTCAGTGTATATACACTGACAGGTGTATGTCTCTCAGTGTATATACACTGTGAGGTGTATGTCTCTCAGTGTATATACACTGACAGGTGTATGTCTCTCAGTGTATATACACTGACAGGTGTATGTCTCTCAGTGTATATACACTGACAGATGTATGTCTCTCAGTGTATATACACTGACAGGGGTATGTCTCTCAGTGTATATACACTGACAGGTGTATGTCTCTCAGTGTATATACACTGACAGGTGTATGTCTCTCAGTGTATATACACTGACAGGTGTATGTTTCTCAGTGTATATACACTGAGAGGTGTATGTCTCTCAGTGTATATACACTGACAGGTGTATGTCTCTCAGTGTATATACACCACGAGGTTGTATAACACTATTTTCCATCACTTTGTTACAACACTATCAACACTGTGTTGCAACACTACCTTCCAGCACTGTGTCACAGTCAAGACTGACACCCAGGCAGCCTCTCCCAGTCATCTCCCACAACACCCAGTCATCTCTCACACCACTCAGTCCTCTCTCTCACTCACACACACACACATCCAGTCATCTTCCACACATACCCAGTCATCACCCACACACACACCCAGTCCTCTCACACACACACTCAGTCAACTCACACACACACCCAGTCATCACCCACACACCCAATCATCTCACACACACACACACACCCAGTCATCACCCACACACACACCCAATCATCACACACACACACACACACCCAGTCATCACCCCCACACACCATGTTACTGGTCTATATCCTGCCTTGTTATCGGACTGTATCCTATGATCTTACACAGCATATTAGGGGCTTTTGGCATGTACATCTCATTAATAACTAAGTAATAACTATGTAATTACTATGTATAACTATATCTACCATGTATAATTGTACAATGTCTGAATAAAGTATTATTATTATTATTATCCTATCCCCTGCCACCCCTCCCTGTAGTTGAACCGAGGAGTCTTTGGATGTGACCCGAATATCCCTTTAGTACATATGCTCAAAAGGATTCGAACCGTGGTCCATGTTGAACCTGCCTAGCATGATCCAGTAGAACCACTGCAGTGTTGAATGTGAGTCATAAGTTTGTCATAAGTTTGCCTAAACACTCCAATATAGAAACTGTAATATGCCAATACATCACCTTTACCATTAATATATAAACTAATTGTTAAATTCTTAAATGTTTAAATTCCAGTACCTCAATTTTGTAAACCTAGTTAATCACTACAATTACCTAACCTTACTATTTGTATAATCATTGTGTCACTATAGAGTAAGACCTATCATAAGACTGCCTGAAAAGCCTAGGCATACCTAGGCATATTATTGGCCATCTTGTAATATCTACTTCATAAAATGCATAATTATAAGTACACCCCACCTTGTATATTATCAGAAATAAAGAATTTGAATTTTAATTTGAATTTGAACCTCACTCACTCACTAATTCAGAGGTCTAAATATTTTTTTAAGTTTCCCCTCAAAATATATAATAAAGATCTGACAAAGATATTACAGAAAACGAGTTTTTTTTATGGGTAACTTAAGCAGAATAATTTTATGAACCTTGAACCCAGGATCTGGATAATGGTTTGAACCTTGAACCTAGGGAAATAGATCAAAGTATGAATCACAGACCTAGAGTAATGATATGAACCTTGAACGTAGGATGAGATATGTCTTGGATACCCATTAGTTGTACAACCCTGGCCAGCATGGGTTTAGAGCAGGTCGTTTCTGACTCTCACAACTACTGGACCACTATGACATGGTCTTGGATGGTCGCTCCTGCCTCTCACAACTACTGGACCACCATGACATGGTCTTGGATGGTCGCTCCTGCCTCTCACAACTACTGGACCACTATGACATGGTCTTGGATGGTCGCTCCTGCCTCTCACAACTACTGGATCACTATGACATGGTCTTGGATGGTCGGTCCTGCCTTTCACAACTACTGGACCACTATGACATGGTCTTGGATGGTCGGTCCTGCCTCTCACAACTACTGGACCACTATGACATGGTCTTGGATGGTCGGTCCTGCCTCTCACAACTACTGGACCACTATGACATGGTCTTGGATGGTCGGTCCTGCCTCTCAAAACTACTGGACCACTATGACATGGTCTTGGATGGTCGGTCCTGCCTCTCACAACTACTGGACCACTATGACATGGTCTTGGATATTCGGTCCTGCCTCTCACAACTACTGGACCACTATGACATGGTCTTGGATGGTCGGTCCTGCCTCTCACAACTACTGGACCACTATGACATGGTCTTGTATGCTCTCGAGGACAAACAAAATATGAAGTTCAGTGATGAGAAATTTAAATTACTCCGATATGGAAAACGTGAGGAAATTGAAATTTCTTCGGAGTATAAAACAAATTCCAACCACACAATAAAGCGAAAAAATAATGTCAAAGACATGGGGGTGATCATGTCAGAGGATCTCACCTTCAAAGACCATAACACTGTAGCAATCGCATCTGCTAGAAAAATGACAGGATGGATAATGAGAACCTTCAAAACCAGGGATGCCAAGCCCATGTTGACACTTTTCAGGTCGCTTGTTCTATCTAGGCTGGAATATTGCTGCATACTAACTGCACCTTTCAAGGCAGGTGAAATTGCTGACCTAGAAAATGTGCAGAGAACCTTCACGGCACACATAAGTGCGATAAACCACCTCAATTACTGGGAACGCTTGAAGTTCCTAAACCTGTACTCCCTAGAACGCAGGCGGGAGAGTTATTATTATATACACTTGGAAAATCCTAGAGGGATTAGTACCAAACTTGCACACGAGAGTCACTCCCTACGAAAGCAAAAGACTCGGCAGACGATGCAACATACCCCCAATGAAAAACAGGGGTGTCACTAGCACGTTGAGAGACAACACAATAAGTGTCAGGGGCCCCAGACTGTTCAACTGCCTCCCAGCGTACATAAGGGGAATTACCAATAGACCCCTGGCTGTCTTCAAGCAGGCACTGGACAGGCACCTAAAGTCAGTACCTGACCAGCCAGGCTGTGGTTCGTACGTCGGACTGCGTGCGGCCAGCAGTAACAGCCTGGTTGATCAGGCTTTGATCCACCATGAGGCCTGGTTACAGACCGGGCCGCGGGGGCGTTGACCCCCAGAACTTCTCCAGGTAAACACAGACTTTGCGAAAGCTTTCCACAAGTGTGACCATGGTGTAATAGCACACAAAATGCGTGATAAAGGAATAAAAGGAAAAGTGGGTAGATGGATCTGTAACTTCTTAACAGACAGAACCCAAATAGTAGTAGTCAACAGAGCAAAGTCAGTGGCGGCTACAGTGAAAAGCTCTGTTCCACAAGGCACAGTACTCGGTCCCATCCTGTTCCTCATCCTCATATCTGACATTGTAACCCACACTACCGTGTTCTCCGTTGCTGATGATATCAGAATTTGCGTGACAGTGTCATTCACTGAGGACACTGCAAATCTCCAAGCGAACATTAACCAAGTCTTTAAATTGGCCTCAGAAAACAATATGAAGCTCAGTGAAGAGAAATTTCAACTACTCCGATATGGAAAACTCGAGGAAATAAAAACTGTATCGGAGTATAAAAAAAAATCTAACCCTACAATAGAGCGAAAACTAGTGTGAAGGACCTAGAAGCGATAATGTCAGAGAATATCACTTTCAAAGATCACAACAATGTATCTACTATATCTGCTAGGAAAATGATAGGATGGGTAATAAGAACCTTCAAAACTAGGGACGCCAAGCCCATGATGGTCTCTTTAAATCGCTTGTTCTCACTAGGCTGGAATACTGCTGTACACTAACGGCTCCTCACTAAAGGACCCCAATGGAAATAAGTCACTCTGTCTGACTGTTTTGGGTTATCCTAGGTTCTCTACACATATGCTGCTATGTATGAAAATCTATGTAACTGTATTTATATATACCTGAATAAACTTACTTACCCTTTCAATGCAGGCAAAATTGCAGACCTGGAGAATGTACTGATAACTTTCACTGCACGAATAAGTACGATAAAGCACCTAAGTTACTGGGAACTGTTTAAGGCCCTCGACCTGTACTCCGTGAAACGCAGACGAGGAATATACATAATAATATATTTTTGGAAAATCTTAGAGGGACCAGTCCCAATACACACACAACCCGCACATAGAAAAGAGGAGCTTACGACGACGTTTCGGTCCGACTCCACTACTACTACTTCCACTACCACTACTACTTCCACTATTACCCCTCCACCACTTTCTTGTGCCCTCCCCTGTCTGCCTGCCTATATATAACCCCTTCCACCTGTCCTTCGTGTTAGTGTGACTTTGTAAATGGTCCAAGTCGGACCGAAACGTCGTCGTAAGCTCCTCTTTTCTATGTGTGGGTTGAGTGTGTATTGTTCCAGTCACGGTATGTGCCTTTTTTTGTTATTTAGTGACCAGTCCCAATTTTGCACACCGAAATTACTCCCGGTCACAGACCAGCCCGCGGGGGCGTTGAACCCCGAAACCCTTTCCAGGTATACTCCTACAAAAGCAGAAAACTGGGCAGACGATGCACCATCCCCCCAATGAAAAGCAGGGACGCCACGAGTACGCTAAGAGACAACACAATAAGTGTCAGGGGCCCAAGACTGTTCAACTGCTTCATAGCATACATAAGGGGAATTACCAATAGACCCCTGGCTGTCTTCAAGAAGGCACTGGACAGACGCCTAAAGTCAGTACCTGACCAGCCAGACTGGTTGATCAGGCCCTGATCCACCACGAGGCCTTGTCATGGACCAGGCCGCGGGGGCAGTGACCCCCAGAACACCCTCCAAGCATACTCCAGGAACGAGATATGTCTAATAGATATGAAATATGTCTTAGATATAAAGTATGTCTCAGAGCATTCTGTGTCCCCTACTAGTTCCGCATTATGTAAATAACGAACCCATTAGATGATGTAAACATCTAAGGACTCCTCTTATTTGTACTTCTTAAGATAGAGACAAGAATCTTATTAGCTTTTTAGGCTAGGTAATGTTCGTCAGGAAACAAGACCAGTGTTTCCTGACTCGGGTCTGGGTGATATGATGACCTACAACTGGAGCTTTTGGTCATCTGACCGTAGCCTTCCGCTGGCTTACCCCTCCACCTCATTAATAATTATATTGTAGTTATTAGCTCTACTGAGAATACTAGTTTACTGTTGTCTTGGTTTTAAATCACTGATGGCTTGGACTCCCACATGTTCTGGATTGTTTTTCTGGTAAGAGACGAACTTATTTTGTTTTCATAATTTAGAATCTTACACTTGTCCACAAGTGTAAGGTATATACACTGAGAGATATACACCTCTCAGGGTATATACACTGAGAGGAATACACCTCTCAGTGTATTTACACTGAGAGGAATACACATCTCAGTGTATATAGGCAGTCTTAAGAATGAATTACATTTACATTATCAAACCTATCGTGATGAAACTTTAAAATACAGAGGAAAACAAAGTCTTCAATACTACTAAATTTATTATAAATATACATCGACGTATGATTTATATACTGACTCACAAAAAGTACATTGTAAGTGCCAGAATTAAAAAAAAAAGATCACTTATGCTATTACGACACTCACTAATTACCAATTTAAATTTTAATGAAAAGGAATTAACAATTATAATATAAATACTTATAATGCCCTAAAGAATATTATTGGATATATATATATATATATATATATATATATATATATATATATATATATATATATATATATATATATATATATATATATATATATATCATTGATAAGAGGTCTGGGAAACTATTTCTATACGACAATGACACTAACATTGTTTTTGTGATTAAGATTATTGTAATTGTTGTTGTTGTTGTGCTTTGTGATTGTCTTGTTATCGTCGGTGATTGTCTTGTTATCGTTGGTGGTTGTCTTGTTATCGTCGGTGATTGTCTTGTTATCGTTGGTGGTTGTCTTGTTATCGTCGGTGGTTGTCTTGTTATCGTCGGTGGTTGTCTTGTTATTGTTGGGGGTTGTCTTGTTATCGTTGGTGATTGTCTTGTTATCGTCGGTGATTGTCTTGTTATCGTTGGTGATTGTCTTGTTATTGGTGTCATTCATGTTTGAACATAGTCACTTGTGGTGTTGGGATAACTGATACATTCAACATTCACGATAATTTCATCTGTGTCTGCTTATACATTATTGTGTTTATGTTGCTGACTGGCAGCTATTCTCACTTGCTGCTTTTATGTGTAAAGATGAGACACTAATATGGGCTGAACCTGGGAGATGGAAGGGTAGACTTAGTGACTCTCACTAATGGAAGAGATGGAATGGAAGATTTAGTGTCACTAGTGGCACAGATTGATGGGTAGATTTAGTAAGCGTCACTAATGGAGGAGATGGAATGGAAGATTTAGTGTCACTAGTGGCACAGATTGATGGGTAGATTTAGTAAGCGTCACTAATGGAGGAGATGGAATGGAAGATTTAGTGTCACTAGTGGCACAGATTGATGGATAGACTTAGTAAGCGTCACTAATGGAAGAGATGAAAGGGTAGACTTAGTGACTGTCACTAATGGGAGGTAAAGAAGAGAAGGTTATGAGAGAGAAACTCTAATAATGGGAGAGAGGCAGCCAGGACTTAACTCCTGGACCCACTGCATTTAGAAAACATCAATGTGTAGTCTTGAAGCAAGATACTGCCAGAGTCTGAGCTTAGGCATGTTGATGACCCTCTCAGCTGGTACAGGACAGCTGGTGTAGGCTCTAGCACAGTTTTCAATGGGTGAGGTGAAGCCTTCACGAGTAGCCGTCATGTACCTCCACATCAGAGAGTCTGACTTCATTGTAACTGGCCCATTAACAAGCCTGTTGGGATAGAAGATCATTAGAAAGTCTTTCATTGTATCTGGCCCATTAACAAGCCTGTTGGGATAGAAGATCATTAGAAAGTCTTTCATTGTATCTGGCCCATTAACAAGCCTGTTGGGATAGAAGATCATTAGAAAGTCTTTCATTGTAACTGGCCCATTAACAAGCCTGTTGGGATAGAAGATCATTAGAAAGTCTTTCATTGTATCTGGCCCATTAACAAGCCTGTCGAAATATAAGGTCATTTGAGAGTCTAGCTTCATTGTAACTAGCCCATTAACTAGCCTGATGAGATAGGTCATTATAGAGTCTAACTTCATTGTAACTAGCTCATAGCATCGTCACAACAGTGACAACGGGAGGTAGTTAAATATTACGAGCATAATTGATTTTATCCATTGATCGACTGTTGTGAGTCGGACATGTCAGAGTAGCAGCAGGGACATGTCTGCTGCAGGTGTGTAATGCCAGTGTTAGTGTGTCTGCTGCAGGTGTGTAATGCCAGTGTTAGTGTGTCTGCTGCAGGTGTGTGATGCCAGTGTTACTGTGTCTGCTGCAGGTGTGTGATGCCAGTGTTACTGTGGCTGCTGCAGGTGTGTGATGGTTCAAGACTGACAGTACCTGAGTTCCTTCATGAAGATCTGACTGATGGGGAAGAAAGTGTCAGGGTCAGCTGTCAGCTCACAGATCAGTCGCTCCTGACACGACAGCACCGGCAGCTGTCGGAAAAAAAATCTTCTGTAATACTAAAAAAAAAAATACACAATTCACACACCAAAATAAATGGAATTGTTCAAAAATAGTGAAAAAATATGAAAACAAAATAAAAAAAGAAAGTAAATAAAGAAAAAGAAAGCTTAATATAGAAAAAGAAAGCCTAATATAGGAAAATAAAGCTTAATATAGGAAAAGAAAGCCTAATATAGGAAAATAAAGCTTAATATAGGAAAAGAAAGCTTAATATAGGAAAAGAAAGCTTAATATAGGAAAAGGAAGCTTAATATAGGAAAGGGAAGCTTAATATAGGAAAAGAAAGCTTAATATAGGAAAAGAAAGTTACATGTATGAGTTACTACGAATTAGTGAAAGCAACTAACTTAAATTTGCTTTCTAATACGTTTTCTCATTTTTGTAAGGAGAAAGTTGGTCCCCAGTGGTTGACTTAATGTTGTAAATGAAAGGAAAAATTATATTGATAATTTCCCATTTTTGGGTGAGGATTACCACCAGTTACCACTACCAGTAACTACCATAAACCATCACAAGCATAAGACTACTAGTATTACCAGTATCTACCACAATCATAAAACTACCACTACCACCAGTAACCCCTTACCAAGAACCCCCCATCCCCCTTCATAGAGCACTACAATAACAAAAAACATTACATTAAGTCTCCAACTTACGATCACATGATACAGTAAGTCCTCAACTTACGATCACATGATACAGTAAGTCCTCAACTTACGATCACATGATACAGTAAGTCCTCAACTTACGATCACATGATACATTAAGTCCTCAACTTACGATCACATGATACAGTAAGTCCTCAACTTACGATCACATGATACAGTAAGTCCTCAACTTACGATCACATGATACAGTAAGTCCTCAACTTACGATCACATAATACATTAAGTCTCCAACTTACGATCACATGATGCATTAAGTTTTCAACTTACGATCACATGATACATTAAGTCTCCAACTTACGATCACATGATACATTAAGTCTCCAACTTACGATCACATAATACATTAAGTCTCCAACTTACGATCACACGATACATTAATTAAGTCTTCAACTTACGATCACAATGGGCACCTTTTGTATCATGAATAATAATGATATTACACAAAATACAGAAAATTCTCAAAGTATCTGTCATTCAAGGACTTACTGTACTAAACCTATGGCTAAAAAAACCACCGGGTTTAACACTAAACCTCGAGATGGGCGAAATAAACAGTGAGTTTCATGAGTGCCAGTTCATAGGCTGGATCCCAGGTGAGGTCCTCCGGTGCCAACTCTCTCACTGCGCTGCTCTGCACTTGCAACGACCTGCCGTTGACCGGTGCCAGTGTGGGCAGTGCCAGGGACACTGCGATGTTCATTAGAAAACCTGAACAAAAAAAGAGAAAAAAACACGGTATGAAAAATAGGTGTAAATTTTCATTAGGTACAGTAGGTATGTTGGTGCATGATGAGTGGCACTGTAGTTATGGTGTACAGTGCCAACTATCTTCACTATACTCAACCATCTTCACCATACTCAACCATCTTCACCATACTCAACCATCTTCACTATACTCACCCATCTTCACTATACTCACCCATCTTCACTATACTCAACCATCTTCACTATACTCACCCATCTTCACTATACTCAACCATCTTCACTATACTCAACCATCTTCACTATACTCACCCATCTTCACTATACTCAACCATCTTCACCATACTCAACCATCTTCACTATACTCAACCATCTTCACTATACTCAACCATCTTCACCATACTCAACCATCTTCACTATACTCAACCATCTTCACTATACTCACCCATCTTCACTATACTCACCCATCTTCACTATACTCAACCATCTTCACTATACTCAACCATCTTCACTATACTCAACCATCTTCACTATACTCACCCATCTTCACTATATTCACCCATCTTCACTATATTCACCCATCTTCACTATACTCACCCATCTTCATAGGTAACATTGTGTTGATAAAAATGAATCTCTTCTCTCTTTCTCTCGTCTCTGCTCCAACAACCATCACCACCATCACCACCATCACCACCACCATCACCACCATCACCACACAGGCACGTATCACCATCTGAAACATTAAATAGAAAAGCTCTTCTTGCCGAATAAACAAAGGAAAATTTGTGTATGCAATAATTTCGAAAAAATCATTCTGAACCTAACGAAAAAAATATATTTCATTGTATTTGTTTATAATTAAATTACTGTAAACGTATCTAAAATATATTTAGTTGGGTTAGGCTAAATTAAATTGCGCTTGTTATAATAAGGTTAGGTAAGTTTTCTAAGGTTCTTTTGGTACAAAATTATTAATTTTTACATTAACATAATTGGAAAAATATATCTTTCAACGTATAAGAGAAAATTTTAGAAAGGACTTAATTTTAAATGAGTTCTTGACCAGTTTTACATATTCGGCACGACATATATATACCCTCACATAGGGTGTGGTAGGCTTCCATACCCTTACATAGGGTGTGGTAGGCTTCCATACCCTCACATAAAGTATGGTAGGCTTCCATACCCTCACATAGAGTATGGTAGGGTTCCATACCCTTACATAGGGTGTGGTAGGGTTCCATAATCTTACATAGGTTGTGGTAGGGTTCCATACCCTCACATAGGGTGTGGTAGGCTTCCATACCCTCACATAGAGTATGGTAGGGTTTCATACCCTTACATAGGGTGTGGTAGGGTTCCATAACCTTGCATAGGGTGTGGTAGGGTTCCATACCCTCACATAGGGTGTGGTAGCGTTCCCTAACCTTACATAGGGTGTGGTAGGGTTCCATACCCTCACATAGGGTGTGGTAGGGTTCCATACCCTCACATAGGGTGTGGTAGGCTTCCATACCCTCACATAGAGTATGGTAGGGTTCCATACCCTCACATAGAGTGTGGTAGGGTTCCATACTCTCACATAGGGTGTGGTAGGGTTCCATACCTTCACATAGGGTATGGTAGGGTCACATACTCACACCCTATGTGTGGGTATGTGACCCTGTGTGAGGGTCACATACCCACACAGGGTATGGGACACCTACCTGGGGCATCATACTCTTAGCAAATGCTTATGCAACAAGGCAAAGTGAGTGTTGCAAATTATTCACACACACACACACACACACACACACTACCAGAGTGCAAAACATTTACCAGGCTTTCGTTTCATCATCATATATAACTTAGTCTAGTACCTCTCTACATGGTTCACCTCTCTCAACCTACCAACCTAAGTTGACGCATCTAAATGCCACCTAACCTCACACGTACGTCAACTAAATCTAACTTCACTCCTAACTTAGTTTAGGAATCCTGGCCCAAAAGGGTTTTTTTCTGAACTTGAGTTGGAACTTAGCCAACTTGAGCTAAGTTTTACTCTCAAAAACACTGGAGAATTAACTAAGTTTTTTTCAAACTTGGTTACGTCACCTGTTGCTTGTGTTGCATCTAAAATATCTTTGAAATCTAAGTTTGGTTAGAATTTTGAGAGGGAGGAGGATGGTTTAGTGCTAGCTTCTAACACGGTGTTAGGGGGCTAGCTTCCAGCACTGTGTTAGGGGGCTAGCTTCCAGCACTGTGTTAGGGGCTAACTTCTAACACGGTGTTAGGGGGCTAGATTCTAACACGGTGTTAGAGAACTAGCTTCCAGCACTGTGTTAGAGGGGGATAGCTTCTAACACGGTGTTAGGGGCTAATTTACAGCACTGTGTTAGGGAGCTAGCTTCTAACACGGTGTTAGGGGCTAGATTCTAACACGGTGTTAGGGGCTAGCTTCTAACACGGTGTTAGGGGTTAGATTCTAACACGGTGTTAGGGGGCTAGCTTCCAGCACTGTGTTAGAGGGGGATAGCTTCTAACATGGTGTTAGGGGGTTAGCTTCCAGCACTGTGTTAGGGGGCTACCTTCCAGCACTGTGCTAGGGGCTACCTTCCAGCACTGTGCTAGAGGGCTACTTTCTAGCACTGTGCTAGGGGCTACTTTCCAGCACTGTGCTAGGGGCTACCTTCCAGCACTGTGTTAGAGGGGGATAGCTTCTAACATGGTGTTAGGGGGCTACCTTCCAGCACTGTGTTAGGGGGCTACCTTCCAGCACTGTGTTAGGGGGCTACCTTCCAGCACTGTGTTAGTGGGCTACCTTCCAGCACTGTGTTAGGGGATTACCTTCCAGCACTGTGTTAGGGGGCTACCTTCCAGCACTGTGTTAGGGGGCTACCTTCCAGCACTGTGTTAGGGGGCTACCTTCCAGCACTGTGTTAGGGGATTACCTTCCAGCAATGTGTTAGGGGGCTACCTTCCAACACTGTGTTAGGGGATTACCTTCCAGCAATGTGTTAGGGACTACTTTCCAGCACTGTGCTAGGGGGCTACCTTCCAGCACTGTGTTAGGGGATTACCTTCCAGCAATGTGTTAGGGGGCTACTTTCCAGCACTGTGTTAGGGGATTACCTTCCAGCAATGTGTTAGGGACTACTTTCCAGCACTGTGCTAGGGGCTACCTTCCAGCACTGTGTTAGGGATTACCTTCCAGCAATGTGTTAGGGGGCTACTTTCCAGCACTGTGTTAGGGGATTACCTTCCAGCAATGTGTTAGGGACTACTTTCCAGCACTGTGCTAGGGGGCTACCTTCCAGCACTGTGTTAGGGGATTACCTTCCAGCAATGTGTTAGGGACTACTTTCCAGCACTGTGCTAGGGGGCTACCTTCCAACAATGTGTTAGGGACTACCTTCCAGCACTGTGCTAGGGGGCTACTTTCCAGCACTGTGTTAGGGGGGCTAGCTGCTAGCACTGTGTTACAGACGCACCTTCTATCACGAAGTCTGAATCAAATCTGAATTAATACCAGAGTCACCCAACCATAACACACACACACACACACACACACACACACACACACACACACACACACACACACACACACACACACACACACACACACTTCTCCATAACTTTACATACTCTACATGTCAGACCAGTGTCTCTGACATGTATAGTGGAGCACCTGGAGAGGAATGGACTAATACATGATAACCAGCACAGCTTCAGGGATGAGAAATACTGTATCTCTAGACCTGTATACCTTGTACATTTACTTGTAGTAAATAGAGATATTATTATTATTGGAGTTCTACGACAAGGTGACAGAAGTAAGACAGAAGAGAGGGGGATGGGTAGACTGCATCTTCTTGGACTGTAAGAAGACGTTTGACACAGTACTACAAAAGAAAATATTTGAAAAGCTAGAGGAGCAGGCTGGAATAACAGGGAAAGTACTGCAGTGGATCGGGGAATACCTGACAGGAAGGAAACAACGTGTGTTGGTACGTGATGAGGTATCATCACGTACCAATACACGAGCGGGGTTCCACAAGGGTCAGTCCTAGGTCCGGTGCTGTTTCTGGTATATGTGAATAACATGACGGAAGGGATAGATTCAGAGTGTTCCTCTTCGCTGATGATGTGAAAGTAATGAGGAGAATACAAGCGGACGAGGATCAGGTAAGATTACAATCTGGACAATCTGCAGCTCTGGTCCGACAAATGGCAAAGTGCAAAGTTATGAAGATTGAGGGAAGGACAAAGAAGACCGCAGATGGAGTACAGGCTAGGGAATCAAAGACTGCAAACTTCACTTAAGGAAAAGGATCTTGGGGTAAGCATTATACCGAGCACATCTTCTGAGACACATCAGTCAAATAACTGCTGCACTATATGGGTGCCTGGCAAACCCAAGAACAGCTTTTCGACACCTAAGTAAGAAATCATTCACGACACTGTACACCGTCCACGTCAGGCCCATATTGGAGTATGTAGCACCAGTATGGAGCCCACACCTGGTCAAACATGTCAAGAAACTGGATAAAGGGCAAAAGTTTGCAACAAGACTAGTCGAAAAACTGAGGGGTTTGTCTTTTGAGAAGAGGATAATGGAACTCAACCTGATGACACTGGAGGATAAGAGGAATAGAGGGGACATTATAACGACGTATAAAATACTGAGAGGAATTGACAAGGTAGACAAGGCTAGAATGTTCCAACGATGTGACACAGCAACAAGGGGTCACAACTGGAAGTTGAAAACTCAGATGAGTCACAGGGATGTTAGGAAGTATTTCTTTAGCCTTAGAGTTGTCAGAAAGTGGAATAATCTGGAGAGTGATGTAGTGGAGGCAGGATCCATACATAACTTTAAGAAGAGGTATGATAAGGCTCATGGAACAGGGAGGGAGCGAGTGGAGCTGGCCAGGAGCTGCGAATCGACCCCTGCAACCACATATAGGTGAGTGCATACACACCATTTTCTAGTATTATCCTCTTCTGTTTGGGTATATCCTGGCCTATATGGTCATATCCTGCCCTATATAGTTATATCCTGGCCTAAGGGGTATATCCTGCCCTTTATTGGTATATCCTGGCCTATACAGGTATATCTTGCCCTATATGGGTATATCCTGCCCTACATGGGTATATCCTGCCCTCTTTGCCAATCCAGTAATAAAAAATGCATGTTGCGAAATGAGCTTTGGCTCAGAGAGCGTTTCACCCTCCACAGAGCATTATCCTGGTAAGTTCTATCTGGTGCCGTTAGCGTGGTCAGTAGAGCATTGGTTATGCAAGGAGGCAGACTCTTCCTTAGCATGCAATGATCTCTGTGTTGCAGACAACTCTGGCATTCTTGCAACATCCACTGGTCTTCTTCTTCGATTATTCACCGTATTAATCTATCCACTCTTCGTATCACCTCCACTATTCTCTATTTTTATATATATATATATATATATATATATATATATATATATATATATATATATATATATATATATATATATATATATATATATTCTATATCACCACCTCCCTCTCATCAATCACAGTTGATGGAATACTAGCTTCCTCTAATATAACCATCAATGCCACATTCCCCAGGGCACCGTGCCCAGCCTGGCTCCATTATACCCAACATTTAATACCCTGCAACACCCTCACTCACTTCCCTCACTACACATTACACCAGAAAGTAATTCTGAACTAGATTAATATCTGTGTTATTGTTGGTCTGGTGGGTTAATTTTAACTAAATTCTTGTGCTGTGGGGAGAGAGATTCTGCTGATTGTCTCTTTTTTCTGATTGTTGAATTGTTGTTTGGGATTGTTGAATTGTTGTTAGGGATTGTTGAATTGTTGTTAGGGATTGTTGAATTGTTGTCAGGGATTGTTGAATTGCCAGGGATTGTTGAATTGTTGTCAGGGATTGTTGAATTGTTGTCAGGGATTGTTGAATTGCCAGGGATTGTTGAATTGTTGTCAGGGATTGTTGAATTGTTGTCAGGGATTGTTGAATTGTTGTCATGGATTGTTGAATTGTTGTCAGGGATTGTAGAAATATTGTATATCTTTCCATGGTAATGTTAAGATAACTGAAAGACTGACTACCTAATCTTCCACTGTCATCGTATATCTGTATTGGACTGATAAAGCCACTAGCGAGCGATACGTCTCCACAGTGAAGGAACCCAGGTTTTGCCTATGTCTCTAAATCCCAGTTTCCCTCCCCCCTTTTCCCCCTCCCTCTCCTTATATTCCCCTCTCCTTATATTCCCCTCTCCTTATATTCCCCTCTCCTTATATTCCCCTCTCCTTATATTCCCCTCTCCTTATATTCACCTCTTCTTATATTCCCCTCTTCCTTCATTATTCTGCTTCCCCCTCACTAAGCCACGTCTGGCTGCTGTCTATAACGACAGTGACAGGTGACAGCAGGATCCTCACTATAGAGGAAAATTCAGCAGCTTTCAGTACTGACTTTTTCTATCTATCGTTTCTTCCTTCTGTCTATCTATCGTTCTTATTATCTGTCTGCCTGTTGTTTCTTCTATTTATCGTTCCTTTCATCTGTCTGTCGTTCCTTCCTTCTGTCTATCTATCGTTCCTTCTGTCTGTCTATCGTTCCTTCCTTCTGTCTGTCTATCGTTCCTTCCTTCTGTCTGTCTATCGTTCCTTCCTTCTGTCTATCTATCGTTCCTTCCATCTATCTATCTATCGTTCTTATTATCTGTTTATCTACTGTTCCTTCTGTCTGTCTACTTATAGTTCTTCTTATCTATCTACTGTTTCTTTCATCTGTCTACCTATCGTTTTTCCTATCAATCTTCCTACCGTCCCTTCCATCTATCTATTTATCTACAGTCCCTTCCATCTATCTAAAATCCTTTTTATCTATCTATTTACCGCCTCTTCTATCTATTTACCATCCCGTTCATCTATTTATCTAACTTTCCTTCCATCTGTCTATTTACCGTCATTTCCAGACTCCACACACCAAAAAAAAACAGAAACAAACAGGGTAATAATACACAGAGGCGGTGTTTTGTTTGCAAGGAGACTTCTGTTTGGCTGTTTTATTCAATAAAAATAAATAAAATCTGTTTTTACAAGGGGGGACAATAACAGTGGCTTTCAACACTGTTCAGCAACGGGAACTTACTGTTTTCCGACTGGAAGCAACAGAAATAAAAACCCGGTAACGGGAAACAATGGAGAGGAGCTGGATAGACAGACAGATAGACAGGCATACAAAATGCACACACACACACACGCACACACACACACACACACCAGGAGCTGTGACTCGACCCCTGCAGCCACATATGGGTGAGTACACTAACCACACACACACACACACACACACACACACACACACACACACACACACACACACACACACACACACACACACACACACACACACACACATAATTACTCTTTGATACTCACTATTTTTGTCACTCACAAAAAAAAACACAGTTTTACAAAGAAAGTCTTTGAAAGGTAATTGAAAGGCAGGTAATCTGCCTCGTATGATACACCATTGATGATGTGAATCATTCTCCTGGATGATATTTTTACCGTCTTGTGATGTCGAGGATGATACGTTGTGTTTGGTGTGTAACAAAGAGCAAAGATGGCACTTATTAGCTGTGATAATAACTGCTGGCAGATAAGATCACTGCACAATAACAGGAAGAGAAGGAGGAGGTGGAGGTGGTGGTGGTGGTGGTGGTGGTGGAGGTGGTGGTGGTGGAGGAGGAGGAGGTGGTGGTGGTGGAGAAGGAGGTAGTGCAGGAGGTGGTGGTGGTGGAGGAGGAGGTGGTGGTGGTGGTGGAGAAGGAGGTAGTGCAGGAGGTGGTGGTGGTGGTGGAGGAGGTGGTGGTGGTGGAGAAGGAGGTAGTGCAGGAGGTGGTGGTGGAGGAGGAGGAGGTGGTGGAGGTGGAAGAGAAAGAGGAATAAGTTGGAAAATGAGAGAAAACTGTTTGAATACAAATATTTTTAGCACATTACAAAATTATTTTTAAAGCAAACTTTACCCAACCCAACTCAACCTAACCCAACCCAACCTAACCCAACCCAACCCATAAACATAAAAAGAGTTTTATTACACTCGTAAGAAGATAAACAAAACCTTCCTGGGTATTACGCAGCGTCCCTTGTGGAGGCTGCGACAAAATGTAAACTGGTGCAAACTGGGGAGTCTTGAAGTCTTACATGAACTTGAGTAAACTTTGAATAAATGGTCAAGAAAACCCACAAGTTGATAAATGAGACACCTGGGCAACATTTGGGTATTTTTATTGTGGAAACGTTCTGCCAGCTAGTGGCTTCTTCAGTCTATCACAGAGAAGAATGGGGGAAGATAAGGAAGGGTTTAGGGTAATCAGTCCCTCAGGTTGGTGTTGATGTGGTCAGTCCATCAAGATTGATGTATTTAACACATTGACTCCAGACTGAGGGACTGATTACCTAGTTTGTTGTATATAGTTCTACAGTCTTCACATTATGTCCTTGTATTGATAGTCAATGGATGGCGCACTTGTGTCTAATTCTTCATCTTGTCTTTATTGTATACTGATAGCTCCATAGGTGTTCGGTAGCTGGGTAGCTCATCTCACACACTGAGGTCCGTGATTCGATCCCCGGTACGGGTGGAAACATTAAGACGTGTTTCCTTAAAACACCTGCTGACCATGTTCACCTAGCAGTAAAATGGGTACCTTGGTGTTATTGGACAGGTGTGGGTCGCATCCTGGGACAAAATAGACCTAATTTGCCTGAAATGCTCTGCATAACAAGGGACTTTCTATATAGTAGTATGTAACTGATGTCAGCTATGGTCTGTATAAGTTGTATCATGTACTTGTAGAAATAAAGATGATTATTATAAATGTACACCAAGTGTAGGTCATAGGCCTACTATCACTGAGTGCCTAGGCCTCCTAGAATATAAGCAAACTTGCATTCTACTATAGGGTGTCATCTCCTGAAAGTGCCATGGCACTGTTATTATTATTATAATCAAAACGAAGCACTAGACCCAACCCTAGCACTAACAGTGACCTTCACACACACTGGTACTGAAGGTAAATTAGTATATACATTAATATATTCAACCGTTCTCCATATGTACAAAAACTTCATGGCAATTTTGAAAGTGTGATGGACGTAGGTCTCTTGAAAAAAAGTTAGGCCTATCATTCTATTTTATCTCCATTTAAAGAGAAGGACGAAAAAAATCAGGTGAAGAATTCTGAATGTTTGTCTCTGGGTCACTAAAAACCTGATTGGGGAAATGTTTGATGAGGGCAAAGGTATTTGGAGTGAGGGGATGGGACGAGGGGAAAAAGGAAGGAGGGGGGGTCAAAAATCATGGATTTTTTTCTTTTTGAAGTTTGAAGTGTGTTTGAAAAAGATTCTCAAAATGTGAACTGGATTTAGGGAAAAGTTTAAAGTTTTTGTTAAAGGCTGTGATGGTGGTGGTGGTGGTGATGATGGTGGTGGTGGTGATGATGGTGGTGGTGGTGATGGTGGTGGTGTTGTTGGTGGTGGTGGTGATGGTTGTAGTTGTGGTAATGGTGGTGGTGGTGTTGGTGCTGGTTGTGATGGTGGTGGTGTTGTTGGTGGTGGTGGTGATGGTGGTGGTGGTGATGGTGGTGGTGTTGTTGGTGGTGGTGGTGATGGTGGTGGTGGTGTTGTTGGTGGTAGTGGTGATGGTGGTGGTGGTGTTGTTGTTGGTGGTGGTGATGGTGGTGGTGTTGTTGGTGGTGGTGGTGATGGTGGTGGTGGTGGTGGTAATGGTGGTGGTGGTGTTGGTGCTGGTGGTGATGGTGGTGGTGGTGGTGGTGGTGGTGGTGATGGTGGTGGTGTTGTTGGTGGTGGTGGTGATGGTGGTGGTGTTGTTGGTGGTGGTGGTGATGGTGGTGGTGGTGGTGGTAATGGTGGTGGTGGTGGTGTTGTTGGTGGTGGTGATGATGGTGGTGGTGGTGATGGTGGTGGTGGTGATGGTGGTGGTGGTGGTAGTGGTGGTGGTGTTGGTGGTGTTGGTGATGGTGGTGGTGATGGTGGTTGTGGTGGTGGTGGTGGTGGTGGTAGTGTTGTTGTTGTTGTTGTTGGTGGTGGTGGTGGTGGTGTTGGTGTTGATGGTGGCGATGGTGGTGGTGGAGACTGTTAAGAGGCGCCTGAGTCTCCTAATATCATGTTTATTTTTTCCACTATAATCTACCTTGTCCATAATTACTATCGCATTTGCTTTGTCTGTTTCGTAAGGTGAAGTCCAGGATCTTTCCTGGACTCTGTCTCTCTGTCTCTCTCTCTCTCTCTCTCTCTCTCTCTTATATATATATATATATATATATATATATATATATATATATATATATATATATATATATATATATATATATATATATATATATATAATTACATTATACACACATATCCCAAGACAGACTCATGAAGATATGATGATTGAATCTTATTCATCTGTCAAATTGGGAGAAATTACTTTCTTTCTTGTTGGGAGGTGAGTCACGAGTGGTTACAGGGGGATGCTGGGAGGCTGAGATGAGATGGAGGGCGAGATGCAGCCTCTTCCTTGGACGTTGATGCTGTCTGGGGGCTGAGATTTAGACAGGTTGGCGTGGTCTCTTTGTGAGGAGTGGGGGGGTAAGCCGGTTCAGTACGTCGAGGAAGGTGGAGTGGTGATGGAGTGGTGATGGAGTGGTGATGGAGAGGTGATGGAGAGGTGATGGAGAGGTGATGGATGTTTCCACTGAGGGAGAAAAAGTCTATTAAGATATCTATCAGGCAGTAATATCTGCTCTGTAATGAGGGGATGTCAGTCGAAGGTTGTGTAATGTGTGTGTGTGTGTGTATACTCACACACACACACACATCAGGATCCAGGAGCTGTGACTTGACCCCTGCAATCCCAATTAGGTGAGCATACACACTAATCACTCAACCCACCACCAATTATCACTGACCCACGTACCTGAACTAACCTCATTCTCACAATTAAGAACATAAGAACATAAGAAAGGAGGAACACTGCAGCAGGCCTGTTGGCCCATACTAGGCAGGTCCTGCACAATCCGTCCCACTAACAGAATATTTGCTCAACCCAATTTTCAATGCTACCCAAGAAATAAGCTTTGACAATTCTACCCACTCATGCGCGAGTCCCACTCAAATCCAACCCCTCTCACTCATGAATTTATCCAACCTAAATTTGAAACTACCCAAGGTCCTAGCTTCAATAACCCTACTAGGCAGACTGTTCCACTCATCAACTACCCTATTTCCAAACCAATACTTTCCTATATCCTTTCTAAATCTAAACTTATCTAACTTGAATCCATTATTGCGGGTTCTCTCTTGGAGAGATATCCTCAAGACCTTATTTATATCCCCTTTGTTAATACCCATTTTCCACTTGTATACCTCGATCATGTCTCCCCTCATTCTACGTCTTACAAGTGAATGTAATTTTAGGGTCTTCAATCTTTCTTCGTAAGGAAGATTTCTAATGCTATGTATTAATTTAGTCATTCTACGCTGAATGTTTTCTAACGAATTTATGTCCATTCTGTAATATGGAGACCAGAACTGAGCTGCGTAATCTAGGTGAGGCCTTACTAATGATGTATAAAGCTGTAATATAACCTCTGGACTTCTGTTGCTAACACTTCTTGATATAAATCCCAGTAATCTATTTGCCTTATTACGTACGCTTAGGCATTGCTGTCTTGGTTTAAGGTTGCTGCTTACCATCACCCCCAAGTCCTTCTCGCAATCTGTATGGCTAAGTTCTACGTTATTTAACTTATAAGTGCTTGGGTTATGGACACTCCCGAGCTTCAGAACCTTGCATTTATCTACATTGAACTGCATCTGCCACTTTTCTGACCACGAATTAAGTTTGTCTAAATCTTCCTGAAGTTCTATGACATCTATGTTTGAATCAATTATCCTACCTATCTTCGTGTCGTCGGCGAATTTGCTCATATCACTAGTAATTCCCTCATCAAGGTCATTGATATATATTATAAATAACAATGGGCCTAAGACTGATCCCTGTGGAACACCACTTGTTACAAGTCCCCATTCGGATTTAACCCCATTTATGCACACTCTCTGCTTCCTATTGGTGAGCCATGACTCGATCCATGACAGCACTTTTCCCCCAATGCCATGAGCTGCCACTTTCTTTAACAGTCTCTGGTGCGGTACTCTATCAAAAGCCTTACTAAAGTCTAAATAAACAATATCGAATTCTTTATCGTGATCAACAGCCTCAAAAGCTTTACTGAAGAAGGTTAATAAATTAGATAGGCAGGAACGGCCCTCGTGAATCCATGCTGGGTATCATTAATCAAATTATGGTTATCTAGATGGCTTCTAATAATATCAGCTATAATTGACTCTAGTAATTTGCCTACAATTGAGGTCAGGCTTATTGGGCGGTAGTTTGACGGTAGTGACTTGTCCCCTGCTTTAAAAATAGGAATTACATTAGCCATCTTCCACATATCAGACACTACACCTGTTTGAAGAGATAAATTAAAAATGTTAGATATTGGTTCACAGAGTTCCATTTTGCATTCCTTAAGAACCCTTGCAAAAAGCTCATCAGGACCCGGCGATTTATTTTGTTTCAGTCGGTCCAGCTGTTTCATAATCATTTCGCTAGTGACTGTGATATTACATAATTTATCTTCTTCTGGGCCTCTGTAAAAATTAATTACTGGGATATTATTAATGTCTTCCTGTGTGAAAACCGAGAGAAAATAATTATTAAAAATAGAGCACATATCATTCTCCTTGTCAGTAAGATGCCCAAAGTTATTTTTAAGGGACCTATCTTATCCCTAACTTTTGTTCTATAAACCTGGAAAAACTTTTTGGGTTAGTTTTTGAATCCCTAGCAACTTTAATTTCATAGTCCCGTTTAGCTTTTCTTATTCCCTTTTTAACGTCCCTCTTAATGTCAGTATACTGATTTATAAGATGACCCTCACCTCTTTTTATGCGCCTATAAATTCCTTTCTTCTGCCCTAAAAGATATTTGAGCCTATTATTCATCCATTTTGGGTCATTTCTACTTGATCTAATTTCTTTATACGGGATAAATGTTCTTTGGGCAGCCTGTATAGTGTTAAGAAAACTGTCATATTGATACCTCTCTTCTTCACCCCAGTCCACAGTTGATAAGTGTTCTCTAAGTCCATTATAATCTGCTAAGCGAAAATCTGGGACCATTACTGAATTATCCCTACTATCATACATCCATTCAATGCTAAAGGTAATTGACTTGTGGTCGCTTGAGCCGAGTTCCTCTGTAATTTCTAAATTATTAACAAGGGTTTCTTGCTTGCCAGAACCAAGTCAAGTAGGTTATTTCCCTTGTAGGTTCTGTTACAAACTGCTTCAAAAGCAATCCTGAACTACTTCTAAAAAGTCGTTAGATTCTAAATTCCCTGTCATGAAATTCCAATCAATCTGACTAAAGTTAAAGTCCCCTAGAATTACTACGTTATCGTGTCTTGTGGCCTTAACAATTTCCTCCCAAAGTAGTCTCCCTTGTTCCCTATCTAAGTTTGGAGGACGGTAAATCACGCCTAAAATCAATTTTTCACACCCTCTGAAAATTCTATCCAGACAGACTCTGTATGTGTTAATTCAGACTTTATACCCGTTTTTATGCAACAATTTAAATGATCACGGACATAGAGTGCCACCCCACCCCTTTCCCGATACTTCTGTCTACTTGGAACAATTTAAAACCCTGAATGTGACATTCGGCAGGCAAGTCCCGATTTTTCATATTAAACCATGTCTCAGTTATTGCAAAAAAATCAATATTACCCGTACTTGCAACTAATCTCAACTCGTCCATCTTATTCCTAGCACTACGACTATTGGTGTAATATATATTTAGAGACCCTCCTTTCTCTTTACCCTTCCTGCTCATCTCTGTTTTTCCACTATACCTATTACTGTCCTTGTCATCTAGTGTCACTAGCTTTCCACTATCCACCTTATTCTGCCTATTACTAGTTCTCCTACAACTTATAATATTACTACACTGGGACTCTCTGTTTTCCCCCAAAACCCATACCACTAACTATTTCTAGTTTAAAGCCCTAACAGCTCCCTCCACTGCAGTTGCCAGTGCCCCCACCCCAGACCTGGATAAGTGAACCCCATCCCTGGCATACATGTCATTTCTGCCATAGAAGAGGTCCCAGTTGTCAATGAATGTTACTGAATTTTCCTTACAGTATTTGTCCAGCCAGCAATTGACACCAATTGCCCTGGACAGCCATTCATTTCCAACTCCTCTCCTTGGCAAAATACCACATATGACAGGGTTCCCACCCTTCTTCCTAATTATGTCTATTGCTGACCTAAACCTGCTAGTCAGGTCCTCACTCCTACGTCTGCCAACATCGTTGCCTCCAGCACTGAGACAGATAATAGGATTGCTCCCATTACCTCTCATGATGTCGTCCAGACGGCTAACAATATCCTCCATCCCAGCCCCAGGAAAGCAAACCTCTGTCTCCTACTCCTATCAATCAAACAGAAAGCCCTATCCATGTACCTAACCTGACTGTCCCCAACAACAACAATGTTTTTACCTTCCTTTGTGTCTTTCGTCGTGACGCTCCCAGAAGTCGACTCACATTCATCGGGTAGCACGGAGAATGGGTTCGATGTTTCCACAACATTCTCCTGGGTCTTCGTTGTTTCTACCTCTCCACCCGTCCTCTTGAGCCTTAACTTTGTCCCATGCGTTTTAGCCACTGTCCAGGTTCCTTTCCTGGCTTGAGGATTCTCAACAGGAGGATTACTACGAATCCTCTTGTTTTCCTCAGTCAGTCGCTGTATCTCAAGCTTAGCTACCCTCAGTTCTTCCTTCAGCTGCTGGTAGAGTAGCTCAAGAGAGGACATCTTCAGATTGACAGAGAGCACACAAGACACGTCTTCACTGAGTTAAGTCAGGTCCACCACTCAAAGTTAAGTCAGTCCACTATATACAGGAATGTATATAGTACAAATTAATGGAACAATTCATCACGTAATTATTAATCCCTTTAATTAGGAGTCAGTGGAACAATAATCTGGGTCATACAAATCACCTCTGCCACATAATTCCTTTTGAATTACTCAATTTTGAAAGTCAATTGTGGTTAATTAAAGATGATGTAGCTGGTAATTAAGAGTGTTATTTATAATTTGTCTAGAGTGCTAAATCAGTAGGGGGCCGGGAAATAGGGAATGGAGGGGTAATCAGTTTTGATCCAGGGGAAGGGAAAAGCTAGCTCTGGTTCCAATTTAGAGGCCCTCACTTATGTGGAGGTGTGGTAGTTAAACGGTCACTATGGTAAGTTGTGTTCAGAGGAGATATAATCACGATATACAAGATGCTCTGAGATGCTTATATGGTTAAGATATATAACACATACACAATACCTGGAGTATACCTGGAGAGGGTTCCATGAGTCAACGCCCCCGCGGCCCGGTCTGTGACCAGGCCTCATGGTGGATCAGGGCCTGATCAACCAGGCTGTTACTGTTGGCCACACGCAAACCGACGCACGAACCACAGCCGGCTGGTCAGGTACTGACTTTAGGCCACAAATACACATACGATACACACACATCGATACAATACGACACACACACACACACACACACACACACATCCATAGAATACGCACACACACACACGCCCCGATGGCATGGTGGCTAGCGCTCTTGCTTCACGCACGGAGGGGCCGGGTTCAATTCCCGGCGGGGCCGAAACATTTCGAAGTGTTTCCTTACACACACACACACACACACACACACACACACACACTACACTAACAACACGCCAACCAACACAAACAAACTATCCCACTAAACACGACTCATCAACATTAATTATAACACTCAGTGTTAACTTACTAACACTCAGTGTTAACTTACTAACACTCAGTGTTAACTTACTAACACTCAGTGTTAACTTACTAACACTCAGTGTTAACTTACTAACACTCAGTGTTAACTTACTAACACTCAGTGTTAACTTACTAACACTCAGTGTTAACTTACTAACACTCAGTGTTAACTTACTAACACTCAGTGTTAACTTACTAACACTCAGTGTTAACTTACTAACACTCAGTGTTAACTTACTAACACTCAGTGTTAACTTACTAACACTCAGTGTTAACTTACTAACACTCAGTGTTAACTTACTAACACTCAGTGTTAACTTACTAACACTCAGTGTTAACTTACTAACACTCAGTGTTAACTTACTAACACTCAGTGTTAACTTACTAACACTCAGTGTTAACTTACTAACACTCAGTGTTAACTTACTAACACTCAGTGTTAACTTACTAACACTCAGTGTTAACTTACTAACACTTAGTGTTAACTTACTAACACTCAGTGTTAACTTACTAACACTCAGTGTTAACTTACTAACACTCAGTGTTAACTTACTAACACTCAGTGTTAACTTACTAACAGTCAGTGTTAACTACTAACACTCAGTGTTAACTTACTAACACTCAGTGTTAACTTACTAACACTCAGTGTTAACTTACTAACACTCAGTGTTAACTTACTAACACTCAGTGTTAACTTACTAACACTCAGTGTTAACTTACTAACACTCAGTGTTAACTTACTAACACTCAGTGTTAACTTACTAACACTCAGTGTTAACTTACTAACACTCAGTGTTAACTTACTAACACTCAGTGTTAACATACTAACACTCAGTGTTAACTTACTAACACTCAGTGTTAACTTACTAACACTCAGTGTTAACTTACTAACACTCAGTGTTAACTTACTAACACTCAGTGTTAACTTACTAACACTCAGTGTTAACTTACTAACACTCAGTGTTAACATACTAACACTCAGTGTTAACATACTAACACTTAGTGTTAACTTACTAACACTCAGTGTTAACATACTAACACTCAGTGTTAACTTACTAACACTCAGTGTTAACTTACTAACACTCAGTGTTAACTTACTAACACTCAGTGTTAACTACTAACACTAGTGTTAACACTACACTCAGTGTTAACTTTAACACTCAGTTAACACTAAAGTGTTAACTTACTAACACTCAGTGTTAACACTAACACTCAGTGTTAACTTACTAACACTCAGTGTTAACTTACTAACACTCAGTGTTAACTTACTAACACTCAGTGTTAACTTACTAACACTCAGTGTTAACTTACTAACACTCAGTCGTAATAAAACACAAACATTCACACAGGTTACAGTGTTTTTAAAACGTTTAAATTTAAACTAAATGAGAATTGATACGACAATTTGAGCGTCGATGACGCAGCAGCGACCAGGAAAAACTATTGTATTGTTAAATGTTTTCAATGTTCATCAATGTTCAGTGACATTAATGACTGTTCAGGAAATAATGTGATCATCATTGATCCCTTTATTCCGATAGTGAACCAAATAACCGAATTATAACTAAAAACAAGTCAATATTTTTACACTAACTGAGAAAAAACTAGTAAGAGATAGTATATATATATATATATATATATATATATATATATATATATATATATATATATATATATATATATATATATATATATGTTTTTATATATATATATATATATATATATATATATATATATATATATATATATATATATATATATATATATATATATATATATATATATATATGCTGCAGAAACACATTCCCTTGACTTATAAATTTTCATTAAAACTGAATTAAACTTTGAGTTTAGAAGTTTTTTCTCACTGTTGAGAAAGATGGGGATTTAACTTGATTTACTTAACCCAGAAGAATGAGAGGTTTTCTAATATATTTTGGGACAAATGAATTCTGGTATTCAGACTGGAATTGTTGTGTGTGTGTGTGTGTGTGTGTGTGTGTGTGTGTGTGTGTGTGTGTGTGTGTGTGTTTCTCTTAAATATATTAACAATTGTGGCAAAACGTCAGCAAATATAGCCTGGTAATATGGATGTTTTCAGGGCAGTAAATAGAGAGGGTTTTGTGAGCGGGCGCGGGGGGCGCTGACCTCCACCACCAGGGCGGCGCTGACCCCCAGTACCAGGGCGGTGCTGACCCCCACCACCAGGGCGGCGCTGACCAAACTAGTGCATCACTAACAATCAGAAGCTGACTGTGTTGTGCTCACTCCAGGATTTGTGGGAGGCAAGGAACCAGAGCTGGAGTCCAGCACCCATTAACTAACCTACGAAAGCACACACACACACACACACACACACACACACACACACACACACACACAATCTCCTTGTATATTTATGCTTCATTAAATTCTTCACTCGAATATTTCATCTCCTCCAAATTACATCAAAACAATTTTTCCACTCCGAATATTCTTAACGCCCCAGCAGTTTTCTTATATATATTTTTATCAACACATCGGCCGTTTCCCACTCCGAAAAAGAAGAAACACTTTTATAATCACTCAGTCCGTCACTGTCTTGCCAGAGACGTGTTTACACTACAGTTGAAAAACTGTAATATCCTCACCCATCCTTCAGGGTGCAGCCTCTGTACTTTCCACCTCCAGGACTCAAGTCCGGCTAACCGGTTTCTCTGAATCCCTTCATAAATGTTACCTTGCTTACACTCCAACAGCACAAGTCGATATATATGTATGTATATATATATATATATATATATATATATATATATATATATATATATATATATATATATATATATATATATATATATATATATATATATATATATATATATATATATATATATATATATATATATATATATATATATACAGTGGTACCTCTACTTACGAGCAGCTCCCAACTCCAACAATTATGTAAGTGTATTTGTGTAGGTGCTTTTGTAAGTGTATTTTTGTAGGTGCTTTTGTAAGTGTATTTTTGTAAGTGCTTTTGTAAGTGTATTTTTGGGGTCTGAAATAGATTAATCTAATTTTCATTATTTCTTATGGGGAAAAATCCTTCGGTTTCAGCACTTGAATAACCGTAACTCGAGGCACCACTGTATATATATATATATATATATATATATATATATATATATATATATATATATATATATATATATAATTAAAATTTGTATTTATTGAAGGGTGTGTTGAGTCATATTGCTCGGTACACTGGTACACTGGTACACTGGTACACTGGAACTGGACACTGGTACACTGGACACTGGTACACTGGTACACTGACACTGGTACTGGTACAGTGGTACACTGGTACACTGGTACACTGGTACACTGGTACACTGGTACACTGGTACACTGGTACACTGGTACACTGGTACACTGGTACACTGGTACACTGGTACACTGGTACACTGGTACACTGGTACACTGGTACACTGGTACACTGGTACACTGGTACACTGGTACACTGGCATGAGTCCCTTCATGTGCTTAAGTGCAGAAATCTGAAGGTTTATCCTGTGAAGAGGAAATATTTAAAGCTGGTGTGGTTGCAGGGGTCGAGTCATAGCTCCTGGCCCCGCCTCATCACTGGCCGCTACTGGGTCACTCTCCCTGCGTCATGAGCTTTATCATACCTCTTCTTAAAGCTATGAATGGATCCTGCCTCCACTACATCGCTTCACAAACTATTACACTTCCTGACCACTCTGTGACTGAAGAAATACTTCCTAACATCCCTGTGATTCATCTGAGTCTTCAACTTCCAACTGTGTCCCCTTGTTGCTGTGTCCCATCTCTGGAACATTCTGTCTCTGTCCACCTTGTCAATACCTCTCAGTATCTTATATGTCGTTATCATGTCCCCCCTATCTCTCCTGTCCTCCAGTGTCGTCAGGTCGATTTCCCTTAACCTGTGTGTGTGTGTGTGTGTGTATATTCACCTAATTGTGGTTGCAGGGTCGATTCATAGCTCCTGGCCTCGCCTCTTAACTGGTCGCTACTAGGTGCACTCTCTCCCTGCTCCATGAGCTTCATCATACCTCTTCTTAAAGCTATGTATGGATCCTGCCTCCACTACATCACTCTCCAGATTGTTCCACTTCCTGACAACTCTGTAGCTGAAGAAATACTTCCTAACATCCCTGTGTATGTGTATATATGTGGCAATTCCTCCTCCTCCTCATCATCATCACATTGGAAGCACTAAACCCTCAGAAGTTAATCAAATATCGACTAAAGGCCTATTAATGGCTGCTCCACTCCTCGAATCCAGAGCCCTGCACCACCCACCGCCCCCATTAACCAGTTAACTTAACAAACTCGTATTGCCAATTTTCCCAAAAACTTTTTCCCAAAAATAATTCCATTACAGAAAGGTAATTGAGATAATTTCGTAACTCAGAGGGACAGGTCAAAAGAATTTTTGTTTTTTCCAAAATTTCGACTTTACTCCCAAAAAAGCATTAAACTTGTGATGGTTTACGAAACTGGTTTTTAAAATTGTGATTTTTGGCAAGTCTGGGTTTATTATTATTATTATTATTGATTTAATATTATTATTATTATTATTATTATTATTATTATTATTATTATTATTATTATTAATATTATTATTATTATTATTATTATTAATATTGAATTAATAATAATAATAATAATAATGATATTATTATTATTATTATTATTATTATTATTATTATTATTATTATTATTATTATTATTATTACTATTATTATTATTATTATTATTATTATTATTATTATTATTATTATTATTATTATTATTATTATCATTATTATTATTATTATTATTATTATTATTATTATTATTAGAAGTATTGTTATTATTATTACTGTTGATATTATTATTTATTGTTATTGTTGCTGTGGAGGTTAAGGGGTCGTCAGGGTTGTGGTGGGGGTTAAGGGGTTTTCGTGGTCCATGGTCTATGGTCCAGGGTCTGTGGTCCAGGGGCTATGGTCTAGGGTCTGTGGTCCAGGTCTGTGGTCCAGGGTCTATGGTCCATGGTCTGTGGTCCAGGGTCTGTGGTCCAGGGTATGTGGTCCAGGGTCTGTGGTCCAGGGTCTGTGGTCCAGGTATGTGGTCCAGGGTCTGTGGTCCAGGGTCTGTGGTCCAGGGTCTGTTGTCCATGGTCTGTGGTCCAGGGGCTATGGTCCAGGGTCTGTGGTCCAGGGTCTGTTGTCCAGGGTCTGTGGTCCAGGGTCTGTGGTCCACTAATTTTTCACTTTCGTGTCAAAGCAGTTATGATGGAAGGCAATTTAAGAGAGGGAGTGAGGCTAGAGTACTACCTGGGAGTGAGGCTAGAGTACTACCTGGGAGTGAGGCTAGAGACTACCTGGAGTGAGCAGAGACTACCTGGGAGTGAGGCTAGAGTACTACCTGGGAGTGAGGCTAGAGTACTACCTGGGAGTGAGGCTAGAGTACTACCTGGGAGTGAGGCTAGAGTACTACCTGGGAGGAGGCTAGAGTACTACCTGGGAGTGAGGCTAGAGTACTACCTGGGAGTGAGGCTAGAGTACTACCTGGGAGTGAGGCTAGTGAACTACCTGGGAGTGAGGCTAGAGTACTACCTGGGAGTGAGGTTAGAGTACTACCTGGGAGTGAGGCTAGAGTATACCTGGGAGTGAGGCTAGAGTCACCTGGGAGTGAGGCTAGAGTACTACCTGGGAGTGAGACTAGAGTACTACCTGGGAGTGAGGCTAGAGTACTACCTGGGAGTGAGACTAGAGTACTACCTGGGAGTGAGGCTAGAGTACTACCTGGGAGGAGGCTAGAGTACTACCTGGGAGTGAGGCTAGAGTACTACCTGGGAGTGAGGCTAGAGTACTACCTGGGAGTGAAGCTAGAGTACTACCTGGGAGTGAGGCTAGAGTACTACCTGGAGTGAGGCTAGAGTACTACCTGGGAGTGAGGCTATTGTAATACCTGGGAGTGAGGCTAGAGTACTACCTGGGAGTGAGGCTAGAATACTACCTGGGAGGAGGCTGAGTACTACCTGGGAGTGAGGCTATTGTACTACCTGGGAGTGAGGCTAGAGTACTACCTGGGAGGAAGCTAGAGTACTACCTGGGAGTGAAGCTAGAGTACTACCTGGGAGTGAACTGGGAGTACTACCTGGGAGGAAGCTAGAGTACTACCTGGGAGTGAAGCTAGAGTACTACCTGGGAGTGAGGCTATTGTACTCACCTGGGAGTGGGGCCCTAGAGTACCTACCTGGGAGTGAGGCTAGTGTACTACCTGGGAGTGAGGCTGAGAGTACCACCTGGGAGTGAGGCTAGAGTACTACCTGGGAGGAGGCTAGAGTACTACCTGGGAGTGAGGCTAGAGTACTACCTGGGAGTGAGGCTAGAGTACTACCTGGGAGTGAGGCTAGAGTACTACCTGGGAGTGAGGCTAGAGTACTACCTGGGAGTGAGGCTAGAGTACTACCTGGGAGTGAGGCTAGAGTACTACCTGGGAATGAGGCTAGAGTACTACCTGGGAGGAGGCTTTGTACTACCTGGGAGTGAGGCTAGGAGTACTACCTGGGAGTGAGGCTATTGTACTACCTGGGAGTGAGGCTGAGTACTACCTGGGAGTGAGGCTGAGTACTACCTGGGAGGAGGCTAGAGTACTACCTGGGAGTGAGGCTAGAGACTACCTGGGAGTGAGGCTAGAGTACTACCTGGGAGTGAGGCTAGAGTACTACCTGGGAGTGAGGCTAGAGTACTACCTGGGAGTGAGGCTAGAGTACTACCTGGGAGTGAGGCTAGAGTACTACCTGGGAGTGAGGCTAGAGTACTACCTGGGAATGAGGCTAGAGTACTACCTGGGAGTGAGGCTATTGTACTACCTGGGAGTGAGGCTAGAGTACTACCTGGGAGTGAAGCCAGACTTGGGGTCTGACACTGGTCAGCCAGAACAAATCACTTTTCCCTAGACCAGACCATTGACCAGAGCATTTACCAGGTCATTTACCAGACCATTTACCAAAAACATTTACCAGGCCATTTACCAGGCCATTTACCAGGCCATTTACTATATCATTTACCAGGTAATTTACCATGTCATTTACCAGGTCATTCACCAGACCTTTTACCAAAATATTTATCAGACCATTTACTAGGCCATTTACAAGGCCATTTACCAGACCATTTAGGAGGCCATTTCTGGTTCCTTATTGTTTTTTACACAACAAATTCCAGATGTTTTGATTACAAGTGGGAATACAATTGTGGGATTTATTTCGAAATTGCTGGCTATATATGTTAATGGGTATTTTTGATGTGTGTGGGATTTTTTAAATGTGAATGTACTCACCCATTTGTGGTTGCAGGGGTCGATTAGCAGCTCTTGGCCCCGCCTCGTCGCTGGAGAGAGAGAGAGGAGTGTGTGTGTGTGTCACACCAACTACCATAACTGCAACAAAGTGCTCAAAGATAGCTACAGAGGTAGCTACCTTTGTAGCTACAAAGGTAGGTCAGACGGAACACTGAACACCGGGGAGAGGGTGAATATTGAACACCAGGGTTCAACTCTCTCTATTCCACTCAGGAACAACACAGCCATCCTGATAGTGACTCGGATTTACATAGCCAAGGAAACTTGTGAGAGATAGATAGGTAGATATATAGATAGATAGATAGATAAATAAATAGATAGGTCGAGAGAGAGAGAGAGAGAGAGAGAGAGAGAGAGAGAGAGAGAGAGAGAGAGGAGAGAGAGAGAGAGAGAGAGGAGAGAGAGAGAGAGAGAGAGATAAAGAGAGACCTCGTAAGGAATTACCATGAATATCCTAATCTACCATTGTAACATCACTATATATATTTTTTTTTTTTTTTTTTATTAACACATCGGCCGATTCCCACCAAGGCAGGGTGGCCCGAAAAATAAAAACTTTCATCATCATTCACTCTATCACTGTCTTGCCAGAAGGGTGCTTTACACTACAGTTATAAAACTGCAACATTTACACCCCTCCTTCAGAGTGCCGGCACTGTACTTCCATCTCCAGAACTCAAGTCCGGCCTGCCGGTTTCCTGAATCCCTTCATAAATGTTACTTTGCTCACACTCCAACAGCACGTCAAGTATTAAAAACCATATGCCTCCATTCACTCCTATCAAATACGCTCACACATGCTTGCTGGAAATCCAAGCCCCTCGCACACAAACTTCCTTTACCCCCTCCCTCCAACCTTTCCTAGGCCGACCCCTACCCCGCCTTCCCTCCACTACAGATCCATACACTCGAAGTCACTCTGTCTCGTTCCATTCTCTCTACATGTCCAAACCACCTCAACAACCCCTCCTCAGCTCTCTGGACAATCGTTTTGGTAATCCGCACCTCCTCCTAATTTCCAAACTCCGAATTCTCTGCATTATATTCACACCACACATTGACCTCAGACATGACATCTCCACTGCCTCCAGCCTTCTCCTCGTTGCAACATTCATCACCCATGCTTCACACCCATATAAGAGCGTTGGTATAACTATACTTTCATACATTCCCTCTTTACTTCCATGGACAGGTTCTTTGTCTCCACAGACTCCGAAGTGCTCCACTCAATTCTTTTCCCCTCATCAATTCTATGATTCACCTCATCCTTCATAGACCCATCCGCCGACATGTCCACTCCCAAATATCTGAATACATTCACCTCCTCCATACTCTCTCCCTCCAATCTGATATCCAATCTTTCGTCACCTATTCTTTTTGTTATCCTCATCACCTTACTCTTTCCTATATTCACTTTCAATTTTCTTCTTTTACACACCCTACCAAATTCATCCAACAACCTCTGCAGCTTCTCTTCAGAATCTCCCAAAAGACAGTGTCATCAGCAAAAAGCAACTGTGACAACTCCCACTTTGTATTTGCTTCTTATCTTTTAGCCCAACACCTCTTGCCAAGACCCTCGCATTCACTTTCTTACAACCCCATCTATAAATATATTGAACAACCACGGTGACATCACACATCCTTGTCTAAGGCCCACTTTTACTGGGAAATAGTCCCCTTCCCTCCTACACACTCTAACCTGAGCCTCACTATCCTCATAAAAACTCTTCACTGCCTTCAGTAACCTTCCTCCTATTCCATACACCTGCAACATCTGCCACATTGCCCCCCTATCCACCCTATCATACGCCTTTTCCAAATCCATAAATGCCACAAAAACATCTTTACCCTTATCCAAATACTGTTCACCTATATGTTTCACTGTAAACACTTGGTCTACACACCCCTACCTTTCCTAAAGCCCCTTGTTCATCTGCTATCCTGCTTTCTGTTTTACTCTTAATTCTTTCAATAATAAACTCTACCATACACTTTACCAGGTACACTCAACAGACTTATTCCCCTATAATTTTTGCACTCTCTTTTTGTCCCCTTTGCCTTTATACAAAGGAACAATACACGCTCTCTGCCAATCCCTAGGTACTTACCCTCTTCCATACATTTATTAAATAATAGCACCAACCACTCCAAAATTATATCCCCACCTGCTTTTAACATTTCTATCTTTATCCCATCAATCCCAGCTGCCTTATCCCTTTCATTCTACCCACTGCCTCACGAACTTCCCCTACACCCACAACTGGCTCTTCCACACTCCTACAAGATGTTATTCCTCCTGCCCTACACATGAAATCACAGCTTCCTGTCTTCATCAACATTTAACAAATCCTCAAAATATTCTCTTCCATCTTCCTGATACTTAACTCTCCATTTAATAACTCTCCTCTCTATTTTTAACTGTCAAATCCATTTGTTCTCTGGGCTTCCTCAACTTATTAATCTCATTCCAAAACTTTTTCTTATTTTCAACAAAATTTGCTGATAACATCTCACCCACTTCTCATCTGCTCTCTTTTTACATTGCTTCACCACCTTTAACCTCTCTTTTTCTCTCCATATACTCTTCCCCTCCTTGCATCACTTCTACTTTGTAAAAACCCTCATATGCTAACTTTTTTCTCCCTTACTACTCTCTTTTACATCATCATTCCACCAATCGCCCTCTTCCCTCCCGCACCCACTCGCCTGTAACCACAAACTTCTGCTGAACACTCTAACACTACATTTTTAAATCTACCCCATACATTTTCGACCCCATTGCCTACACTCTCACTAGCCCATCTATCCTCCAATAGTTGTTTATATCTTACCCTAACTGCCTCCTCTTTTAGTTTATAAACCTTCACCCTCTTTTACTTACTGATTCTATTTTCCTTGTATCCCATCTACCTTTTACTCCCACTGTAGCTATAACTAAAAAGTGATCTGATATATCTGTAGCCCTCTATAAACATGTACATCCTGAAGTCTACTCAACAGTCTTTTATCTATCAATACATAGTCCAACAAACTACTGTCATTACGCCCTACATCATATCTTGTATACTTATTTATCCTCTTTTTCTTAAAATATGTATTACCTATAACTAAACCCTTTCTATACAAAGTTCAATCAAAGGGCTCCCATTATTTACACCTGGCACCCCAAACTTACCTACTACACCCTCTCTGCATGTTTCTCCCACTTTAGCATTTAGGTCCCCTACCACAATTACCTCTCATTTGGTTTCAAAAGTTCCTATACATTCGCTTAACATCTCCCAAAATTTCTCTCTCCTCTACACTCCTCTCTTCTCCAGGTGCATACACGCTTATTATGACCCACTTTTCGCATCCGACCCTTATTTTAATCCACATAATCCTTGAATTTACACATTTATATTCCCTCTTTCCTTCCATAACTGATCCTTCAACATTATTTACCCTTCCTTAGCTCTAACTCCTCAGATACTCCTGACTTAATCCCATTTATTTCTCCCCACTGAAACTCGCCTACCCCCTTCAGCTTTGTTTCGCTTAGGGCCAGGACATCCAACTTCTTTTCATTCATAACATCGGCAATCATCTCTTTCTTATCATCCGCACTACATCCACGCACATTCAGACAACCCAATTTTATAAAGTTTTTCGTCTTCTGTTTTTAGTAGATTTGTACAGGAGAAGGGGTTACTAGCCCATTGCTCCCGGCATCTTAGTCGCCTCATACGACACGCATGGCTTACGGAGGAAAGATTCTTTTCCACTTCCCATGGACAATAGAGAAAATAAAAGGAACAAGAGCTATTAAGAAAAGAAGAAAAACCTAGATGTGTGTATGTATATATATGCATGTGTATGCCAGTGTAGTGACCTAAAGTGTAAGTAGAAGTAGCTAGATATACCTGTTATCCAGCGTGTTTATGAGACAGAAAAAGACACCAGCAATCCTACCATCATGTAAACAGTTTCAGGTTTCTGTTTCACAGTCACCTGGCAGGACGGTAGTACCTTCCCTGGTGGTTGCTGTCTACCAACACTATATATATATATATATATATATATATATATATATATATATATATATATATATATATATATATATAAACGTGTTTTAAAGGTACGTAAAGTGTTAGCGTCTATTCAGTAGATTGTTCCACTCGTCCAAGACTCAAAATCACAACTTT